>LOJH01026185.1:11842-22753 GCA_001685095.1 Ellobius talpinus
TCAAACTCACAAAGATCCGCCTGCCTCTGCCTCCCAAGTGTTGGGATTAAAGGCGTGCACCACTACCGTCCGACTTATTTTAAAAATTGTTTTGTTTATGTTTATATATTATTATTACTTATATATTTATTATATATATATTATGGAAACAATACAAGTTTCCTACATCTTTCTCCATTAGCCTATTTTCTAAATGCCCTGTTTGTAAAAGAAAAAGATCTATTTATTCTGCTTAATAGTTACTAAGAATAATGATGAATTTTTTAATGTCTTATTAATTTTGGATTGCTAAGAATCTTCATGAAAATATTTAAAAAATATTTTTAAAAATGTACCAGGGTACCAGATACAGTAGCATAATTCTCATGGTCTCTGTGACCCAGGATGCTGAGGGGAGGGGAGCAGAGAATCACTTCAACCCAAGGCAACCTTGCACAAGGCACCATAGCAAGACTTTATTTCAAAAGAACATTTTAAAGTGAAAATAGAAATCAGAACTGGCGGAAGCATACACAGAGCAGAGGCTGCTTCTGTGAGAAGACTGGCTATACCTGGCCCAGCCACAGAGCCTGCAGCATCTTCCATGGCTAGCGCAGAGAAGCTGCTCAGCAAAACAAAGGACAAGAGCTCACTAAACACAATACACATTTCCCAGGAGAAAAGTCATAGCCGGCCCTTTAAAGAAGCTAAGTTCACTGGACACATAGATATCATCTCTTAAGGATATTTATCATGCCTGTATTCCAGGTAACATTGCACACACAGTTTCTGTGACCCCTGAACTAACTCACAGTTCAGTGCCTTGGTTGCCAAGTCCGTAAGGGAGCACAGACCTCACCAAGAGACTCCTGTTGATGCAAAAGAGAGGCAACAGGGGTGCATTAGGCTGATAGACAAGTGAACTGGGAAGCAAACGTGAAACAAGAACCCAAACAGCATTTGAGACATAACAGTGAAAGAACCGACTTGGAAGTAATTGGAGAAAGGAGTGGAGTTTGGAGGAGTACAGGAAATTGTTCATGTAGGGAGTTTGGGTGTGTGTTTAAAAGGCTTCCACTCTAAAAGCAATGTGTGAGAAGTCTGATTAGATATTCAGAGGAATAAGAGATACAGAGTAAGAGAAGATACATGGACATACTTGGCTTGCTGTTTTACGGCGATTGGTGCCAAAATGATGCTATCATTGCTATGAACTGATCATAGAAACACATTAATCATACTATGCCTATATTTTATAAACTCACGAATATCAGCCCTCTGGGATAGGTTCCTTTCATTTTGCTCTGGATTGAGTTGTTCTAAATAATTTCAGATGTTGCTTCGTACTCTCACGGCTAAACCTGAGTTCCTCAAACTACAGTGCCCATCTGTCTGCTTTGTGGCTCAGGCTGTGGCGACCAGGCTTAGGGTTGAAAAATAGGCACTATGGTTATTGTTTTATACATCGGTTTGTAGTATAGGGATGTGAATCAAAACATTAAATTCTGCTAGTTAGGCTTCATATTGGGATTTCAGTATCAAATTTCCCATTTCAATCTTGATTGTGTTGAATCAAACAAATCATTAATCATTGAAAACAGTCAGAGCAGAAGGGACCGGAGAGAGCAGGCACACAGGCTTCATGATAATTTCTTACCTCATTCCTAGTTGATTAATTGGATAGCCTAATTGTATGTTACATTAAAACTCCATTAAAATAAGAAAAATATGCTTAAAATCATGATAATTTTTCCAATAACATCATCTAGTCATTTTGAAAGTGACCAGAACTGATCTAGGAATAAATCTGTTGGTCCATTTTTATTAAAGTTCAAAAAGTCCTGAGATTAAACTGTCACATTAATTTGAGTGTTGATGCATCACTGCTTGATATGGACAGTCAAATTTATATTTTTCTCTTTTTAATTTGCGAGACGCCAAAACTTCCTGGAATGTTTCAGGGATAGAAAAAGGAGACAACTGTTGTTCCCCAACAACCTCTGAAACACGCAAGGTTCCTGCTGGAGCCTGTAATCCCTATTTGATTCACTTTTCCAAAAGGGGGGAGGGTGGGGAGAAGAAGGATGTGAGGAAAATCGGATGCCAAGAGCAGTTGGCTCTGTGCAGAGGGCAAGGAGGGGAAGCCCGGCCAGCAGGCCCTGTCTCCAGTGGTGACCTGCTGCCCGGAAGGTGTGCTGGCTTTGGGGCTGGCCTGGCGGCTTTGTACTGCTCTTCTCCCTCTGCCTGGCCGGCTCTGGCCTAGAGTGGATCAAACAAGCTGTGGGGGAAATTTTCCCTCATTTGCATCCCTTCTAGACAGCCCTGTCGTACTCTTTGCTGACAGGAAATCACTGTCTTTGTCACCTTTTCTCAGGGCCCTCCTTTTGGCAGAGATGGGCCATGTGACCACGCTTAATCACAACAACAGGCCTGGCTGGGGACTCTGACATGTTTTCCTCCGCACTTCAATAAATGGGGTAGAGGAGCCAGTAGGAAATGACTACATTAATTTCAGAGTGAAAAGATAATTAACACTTGAAGGCCTGACGCTCCGATGCGAGAACCTATGGAATTATTCAAATCAAAGTTGATTTACCCAAAACTTGTGAAAACTATCTGCTTTAATGCAACCCTTTGGTTTTGTTTGATTTCAGTCTGGAATAGTGAAAGCTGAGCACATGGGAGGGAGAAGGGGAAGAAGGTGGGGAGAGGGAGCGTTTGAATGTGAGAACAAGAGAGGAGTGCGGAGGGGAAGAAGAACTCATAGCGGGAATAGCTATGTTGGGAAAAGCAAGTCAACATTTGGGGCTGGAGACTAGAGCGTGTAAAACACTACTTAGGTGGTGTGAATAGGACGCTGGCAAACAAAGCAGCAGTGCGCTCCTGGAAAACGGTGCTTAAAGGAGTTTCCTTGGCAACAGAAATGCAGTTCCAAAAGTAGACAGAACTTTCCTCAGAAAACATACTATTAATAACACCCTTCCGGAACAACTTGGAACAATTTGACAACTTGGCAATAATAATGCCGAGTGCTCAGCAAATTAATCTCACACATAGAGTTTATGTTTCTCTTGTCGGTGGTTCTGCTGGACCCTGCCTAGAACCCGTTGCCTCTCAGTGGCACAAAAGTGAAAAACTATTTCTAAATGCGGTCATGGAGAAAGGAAGCCAAAAGGAACCTGAGGGTCCGACATCACTGGCCAACCATTGTGTTCAGCCTTTGGGAACCGACCAAGAGATCTTCATTTGGGGAGGCAAGTTTATTCAAATGAGAGCTGCTATAGGAAATCACACATTTTAATCACCCACATGAATATCTCTTTGCAATAGAGATGCTTCCTGGAGCCAGACTTGAAGGGGTTAACAGCACATCTGAGGCCATCTACAATATAAGCTTGATATATAAATGTAATGCTAAATCTAAACATGGGCTGAGGGTTGTTTTTTTTTTTTAAAGCATTGTCATTTCTTGTCAGCTCAGAGAATGGACTCATCTTGGGTCGTCTTGGCCAACGGGAATCATTTGAATTCTCCTAAAGGCTGCTTGCCAGCTGAGAGTGGAATGCACCCCTCCTCCGACCTTTTTTGAGTCCTTGGATGTAAAGGTTAAAAGTAATCAATATCTCATTGTGCTGCTTGGTTTCAGGGTAATAAGTAATAACCATCATGTTAAATCCAAATGATTTCAGATTGCACCTAAATGAGCTGACCTGTTAGGGAGGTGGCATTAATTGTGATCAGGATAACCAGTAGAGTTTACTAATAAAAGTTTGATTTAATTGTTAAAAAAGAACAAAATACAACTTCAATCTTTAACTTTTTGTTTAAAACTTTTACTTAATTAAATGGAAATATAGTATCTACTATTATGTTAAACTGAGAGTTTGGCTCCATCCCCAGGTTATCTGTAGATTTCTATAAAAGTCCTAGCAAGAAAGGCCATTTGTCTGGTTGCCTTCTTTGGCTCCTGGTACTCAATGAAGCTTGTGTATTTCAGATAAATTATTTAATGGAAATGTCATCTCCCCATTTTTTAAAGCATTTTCTAGTTTTAAATTATTTATCTTTATAGTTTATATTCATAATTAGACTAATCTGGTTTAGAGCTTGAAAAATTACATGGCATGTGATTAAACCTGATAGACCACTAGGATATGAATTTGGGCTTGTTATTTTGTTAAAAATTAGTACAGGGTCAAAGTTTAAAGATAAAAACCAAGTATTCTCATTGGCAAAGGGATAGTTAATGAAAAATATAAGAATTATGTTTAATGTTCCATGTAGTTGTATCAGGAAGGTAGTGGTTATGATAACATTAATCAAAAGTACTGTATATAGATATGTATGACATATATATCATACAATCATAGATACGTATGTTATTTAATCTGAACACTTTGTCTTTCTTATGCTTCTATATTTTTATGGCTTAGTAGAATTTAATACATGTGTTTCTGAAGTGTAAGGTAGGGACCAAAGCTATAGTTATTTCAGAAGAAGTTTTAGGATTTGTTCAGAACAGGTGGTCAGCCCCAAGGGAATTCCCTCATCCCAGTGCTGTCACTCAGGAAGTCACTATCCTGGTCACATTTGTCTGCATCTCACAACCATGTCTAACTGTACAAGGAAGATGTGTGGGTTGTGATGTGCAGAACACGGCATCCTTGGAGCACTGGAAGTGTCTCCGCTCCACCCTCCAGTCTCAAGTGTCCGTGCTTCTTGTATCTCAGCCCTAAGATCCAGTTCTTTGAAAATAAAGAATGACCTCTTCTAGAGACCGATATTTGGGGGGGGTATAATATTGAATTAAATACAAATCTTAAAATCTAGTTTAGATGGAGACTATATAAAAATAGCTCTGTTAATGCAGTGTCTAGCATACATGAAGCTCTGGGTTTGTTTTTAGGCACCAAATAACCAGGCATGCTAATCTCAACACTCACAAAATAGAGACAGGAGGATTAAAAATTCATGGTCATCTTAGGGTACATAGTGAGATTAAGGCCAGGCACCAGGGCTACACGAGGCTCTGCCTCAAAAATGTGGTTTAGATCAAAGAACACTGGAAAATGAAGCAAATATAAAATGTCATCAGAAGATATCCAGAAAATGGGTCAAGTGTAAATCTCTACTTTACCACTGGATAAAAAGGGAATTGGATTTATGGTTATGCATGTGTATTGGAGTATGTTCATGTGCCATGGGATGGGAGGACCACCTAGGGATCCAGTGTTGAAGCACCTGAGCCCAGAAGGGCCATTCACATCCAAATCATAACAACTGTCAAAGAAAACTCAATGAATTTGAGTTGGCTCGTCGTTCACCAGACTGTGACAAGAAACTCCTATGTTTTCCATGGTGCCTTTGCACACCAGGGAATTCCTATTTCTGTCAGATTCAGAACAGCTAAATCTGAAAATCTGTATTTGGTGGGGGCTACACTAAAGACAGGAAAATTCAACCTTGCAAGCCCTGTTATCACCAAAGAAATCTCCCAAGGAAGCATCCCTATGGAGAAATATCCCACAGGAATACCATTTGTGAAAAGACCACTTGCCAGGGCTGTCAGGGAAGCAGATTCAGTTCTCAGAAATGGGGGCATTTCTTAGCATATTTTTAATGATGTGGGCATTATTAAAGCTCATACATTCTTAAACTCGGCACTTCTGTGACATTGTACCCTAATGAGGTACACTGGGGAAAGATACTAGTGCTATTTCTGCTGACCTTAGTTCACTTGTATAAGACACAAAATACATATGCTCATACATCTACATATGTGGGTATGCATATATTTTTTTTCTGAAGGAAAAAACCACCAAGTTAACACCCTATTGCTTTAGGGCTGTGTTTCGGTCTTCCTACTAAACCGTCTTGTACAGAGCTAGGGCGTTCCTCCAGAAGATCATCTATACGTCCCGAGATCCATCAGAACATGCTCTTCAGATGCTTTCCCTAGTTGATTCCATATGTCTTTAGACATTTGCATAAAAAATTTATGATCGTGATATTCCTCTTGTCATGTTACCCATTAAAATCCAAGAAGCTTGTGGAGGAAGTATGCACAGAAACGCATTTATGCACACACATTTACATATGGGCACACACGTGTATGAAGTATTAATTTGTTTAATTAAAAAGTCTTTCATCAGAATTGAATTTAGATGAAACCAGAGTCTCCTTGGACTCAAGACATTTAAAGCATGCGTATATAAATAAGAACGCAGAATTCCTTCATATATGCCAAGTTTTCAGTCAGGAATGCATTTCTATGTTATAAATCTTGGCATTTTACTGCCTCCCTTACAACAGCACAATCCCTTTTAATACTCATAACTGCCTCCCAAGAAATCTCCCTTCCAGATATTACACTGAGCTCTTTAATATTAATTAAATGCATATTCTAAGTAGTGGTGATAGATTTAGACTTGGTAGAGTAAGAACGAACAGTTAGTGACAGGTGAGATACCCAGGGGTTGGGAGGTGCCTGTTTGTCAAGCCTGAACCTGAGTCTGCCCCCTAGGACCTACATGGCAGAAGTAGAGAACCGACCTATACTCACACAAACATTGGCATGTGTGTTTGTGGATAAACACTATACATAAGTGTCATACAAATTTCAAAAGAATTAATGATTACAAATTCGTTAAAAATTTTATGTGCCAAGAGGGAAGACTTCATATCTGTTGATTCTATTATTTGTCTCCAGTACAATAACACAATCTCTGGAGCATTCTAGAAACTTAATACTTATATTTCAAAAATATTTCCAGAAAGCCTTTTCAGTCATTCAACTCCATTATCTAGAAGTAAGCTATCATTTCACGACTTTTCCAAATAAGTCATTGAGTATAAAATTTCATGGCTTTTTCTATTGGATATAAAACCAAAAATTCTATCTTTAAAAAACTAAAAACACAGGAAAGACAACCCTTAAGAATCACAGAGTTGATGTTTGGCCAAGTTGATATCAGGGGAAAAGAAGGAAAAGAAAAGAAAAAGCCAGAAGAAGAAAAGATGTAATCATGACAGACATAAACACAACAGTGTGCAACTGGCCTCTGTATCTGTACAGGGAGCTTCTACTCTCTCAGCCAGTAGCATTCTCTGATGTAGTCTCGATCATTTATATCAGTTAAATGAATTAGATGATGACAATAGATTTATACTTGGTAGACCAAATTTAACAGTGAGCGGTTAGAGGTTAGAGAGGTGGCCTTAACCGGTAGAGGTGCTTGGCGCTGAACCTGATAGTTCTATGGCCATCACATATATGAGTGAGAAATTCCCTATGCAGATCGGAGAGTGAAAAGCAACAGTATATACAGGTAGGAACAGGGTTAGGAATTGAAGATGGTGGGCAAACTTCAGGACAGTGCTCTCGGACTTAGGGTAACATAGGATTCATTGATTTTCATTCTCTTAATTATTTTTTAGCGTGCAAATGAATGGATTTCATTATAACATTTTCAAAGGCATAAATCATTGTATTTTGCTCATATAAACCCCTCCCCATTACCCTCCCTTGCCACTCCTGTACTACAAAGGAGAGTTATTCGCATGGTCATTGTAGAAAATGAGATTTGAAGGCTGGAGAAATGGCTCCATGGGGAAAGGTGCTTGATGTCTTGAGTCTTTGCCCCAGAACCAGCATTGTGAGAGGAAGAGAACCAGCTCCTATAGGCTGTCCTCTGTCCTCTACATGGGCATCATGGCACACATATGTAAATCAATAAATATAGAGAAATTAAAAAGAAAAAAGAAATTGGGCTTAATTTGGCATAAATGTATATTTTTAAAGGTTGTGGTTATTAAGCATCTAAGACAAAATAAGACACAAAATGAAGAACTTGGATTTAGCCTTCTCTTTATTTCTGGGGTGTTACAGGAATAAAGGAGTGTGTGTCTGTGTGTGAGAGAGAGAGACAGAGAGACAGAGAGACAGAGAGACAGAGAGACAGAGACTCTTAAAATTGTTCCTATGTAAACTTAACAATTACATTTCTCTTCCATTATTCTAGAAGACTGAGACTTTGTTTTAAGATTTCTCTCATATTTTCATTTTATGCTATTTATAAATTTTAAATAATTGTCGTATGTGGACTTTTTTATGTATCTTACCTAGAAATTAGTTGTGAACTTTTTCGAAGCATGGAAGTATTTCATTTTATTGAAGTGCCCTAAGAACCATCCTGTGACCTTATTTATACTCTTTGGCACCCTTAAAAGATAATAACTTCAAACCCCCACAAAATCCTGGCTACGAGTCCTGTAGAAACGCTAATGCGGGACTCTTTAGATTAGCCAATGCTTATGTTCTCAAGGACGTCTTGCTCTCTTCTCATGTGCCTATTCCTTCTCTTTATTCATATTAATGATATTTTTTTATAGATTAAATATTTAGTATGTGGAGATTCATATAAAATGAAAATAGTTAATTCCAAAATGAGGCAGAAATATTAGTGTTAAAACAGTTTCCTTTTGAAATTCAGGATTTTGTTTTCTATTTTATTTCCAGGTATGGAAGGCTACAGGAAAATGTTGTGGTTGACTATTTTAATGCTTTCATTTACCTAATTTGAATACATTACATATAATATTGTTATGAAAGGATTTTTTTTGTAAACACAAAATTGGGGTCAACGTGGAGTCAATAATTATTAGTAGTTGTGTCATGGAAGTCTCTAATGCAATTATGAAAGGCTGAAATATACACCTTCTAGAACTAAAATTTAGTTAATATTTGTGATGACTCTGTATCTTGGCCTTATTTGTGTCCACCTTGAGATGGATTAGGGTTTACTATCTTCTTGTTGAGTTCTTACTTCCTTCTTGGCTCCCCTTAGCTGAGACCACTGAGACTTAAAAACACGCATGAAGGACATTGCCATCCATACGATTTTCTTTTTCCTTCATCTTATCTCCCTGATAGGCAGAAGACCCATTCTGTAAAACAAACATTGGTTGTCCTACAAACCACGGGGGACCATCTCCGTATTCACTTAAACTGTGGCACAAGTCAATCTCTAGGCTTGGGCTCCATAGAGTCTTCTTCTACAGCTGTCCATAGAGCAGAGGAATTCAAATTTAGTGAGCATTTTATAGTCCGTGTTTCGATGAGAGTTTCACAAGGCTCCATTCTCCAAGTTTGTGTTAGGAAAAGAATTAAAATAAGAAAACACTGTTGGGAGCCTTTTCTGTTTAAAAGCAACAGCAGCAAACCAGGGCTGCCAGAATCAATGCCAGAAATGTCAGGCGTCGGCCAACCAGGGCACCAAGTTTCATTTTAAAACACTTGAACTGCAGCAAATCGCTTTGTTCCCTACCTACTGCCCACACCGCTGTTCAGATCTGTGCCCTGCGAGGGTGGACATTCCCAACACTGAGCAGGACTTGCAGTCAGCAGTATGCTCACAAACTAAGTTAACTCTTAGAGATTTTGTACAATTATTTAGTTCCCTGGAAAGTGGGGATTTCAATTTCAGTAGAACTTCCTGGTCTAAAAGTGCCCTCAAAGGTACCTTCATTACATTTTCTCCCTTCAAGGATTTTTAAAATCCATTGCAAATAGGAGAGAATTTATTCCCTGCTAAAGACCTTTCCAGAAGGAATTCCGCAAACTCCCATTAAAATGTTTAACAACTTTCCCTACCCTGGAAGCCTTCTTATAGCCTGTGTAAATGCCTTCTGTTGTTAGGTTTAATTGTCAAATCTACCAGAATCCAAGCTCTATAATTAAATATTTTCTCTCTCTTCTATGTAGTCACATTTTTCAAGTTTTTGCAGTTTTCTTTTCAAGCTAAAAAAACCCATATTTTTAGATCATTTATTTCAGTTTTGTCTACAGTCTGTCCAACTAAGGCTATTTCCATGCTCTCTTATGGGAGAAACATGCCAACACTGAGAGACTACTGGTAAACCTATATATGTGAGGAACATAACAAACTCCATGGATTTCCCAGCCACAGTTTTCGGCTCTCTCTCTTGTTGGCAGCTAATAAAGGCCTTTGTGGATGGTTTAGAAGAGGGATGTGGCTTGTCTGGGATGGTTTTCCATCTAATGTGCACTTCAAACATGTAGTTAAAGAGGAAATAAAAGGAACATAAAAATGGACCCCAAGTAAACCTCTTTCTACATGGGGCAGAGCCATGTAGCTTCTAGCTGCTAACGCATAATTGATTATTTATGAAGGAATGAGGCATGGTGATTTGGGCCCAGTTTGCACCTAGAGCTTACATAGCATGTCAGTTTCCCTGACTTATTGACATACTATCTATTTTTAATGTATGGCTTTTGTCTCTTTCTCAAGTTTGGTTATTATACCTAATGTTATAAAAACTATTGATGCAAAGTTTTTAAACTTAAAAGAAGTGATGGAAGAAGAAACAGTAAGAGGCAGAGTTTCAAGGGAACATGAGGTAAGAACTCAAGAGCAAAGAGCCTATGGCGAGAACAAAAGCCCACCCGGCAATACAAAGGGGAAAGGGGCCAGAAAGGTGGTCTCGAGGCTACACAAAGCATTTCTAAGTCACAAGGAATTTTTCACAACTTCCATCCAGATTTTCCAACACTGCATGCAGTAGATTGTAGGCGTAGGGTGTGGGAATCATACACCCCGTGAATGGTTCTGTTGAAAATTCAATCAAGCGCTGCACGCTAGGGACTCTTCTGGAGCAGGAACCGCGAACCACGCCTTGTAGGTCAAAACTAATTTTTTTAATACTAGAATTTATTTAAACATTGTTTAAGCAATAATTTGAATTTAATCTAAAATTAAAAATAAGAAGTAAAATAAAGACAAGACACTTAATATTTTTTAATGGATAAATATTAAAGTAATATCATTGATTCCATTGCTGAATACACGGCTGAATACATAGTCATTTGCTGTGACCTACAGAAGAGATTCAATGACACCTAAGTTTCAAAAT
>LOJH01026186.1:1467-12196 GCA_001685095.1 Ellobius talpinus
CCTGCCTCTGCCTCCCTAGTGCTGGGATTAAAGGTGTGTGCCACCACCACCCAACCCTTTTCCAGCACTCTTACCAGCACTGAAAAGGGGTAGCAAGTTATGAACGAACACCCAGCTCCTGATCTCCAAGAGAAGCTCAGAGAATTGTGTTTGACTCAGTGATGTCCTGTTAGCATCTGGTAGATGTTATACTCTGGAAAAACTTTAAAGTGGGTTAGAAGATCCCAATAAGCAAAGATGCCCTAGTGTTTGACGCAAGTACAAGTATGCAAGACTACATCTATGATCCATGAAAAGAAACAGACTCCAATTGGGGGTGAAGAGTTCACCTGAATCCCAGGCCAAGGGCCAGCTAAGAGGCTCACCATATTTTCTCAACATAGCCAGTGAGTGAAGGGGAGAAAGCAAGAGTGGTGCTCAGTGCCGAGAAGTGCTCTCCAAACATGAGGAATGACTCCACAGTGAGCCAGGGACAGGCTTCCTGGAGGTCTGTCTCTGCGGTGAACTGAGGTTTGCACTGTCAGATCATTTACGTTGTCCAGGTTGCTCTGCACAGGTGGGGCTCTGTGCTTTAGGTAGGGGTCCATGTGTTTTATGCATTTTGTTCTCCTAATCTGCTAAATAGCTTCCAGTTACCATTCAAATTTCAATGTAGAAAATGTTAATTTTCCTACTTAAATGAAATTACACTTTAGTGTATAAAAAATAGAAGCACAGAAGGATTAATGCCATTGTTCATTGTCCACCGCCAGGAAGTAGTGGAACTGAGATCCAAACCTAGGCAGACATGTTTGGAAGCACAAAGACCATGTGTCTTCCAGACTCTGTAAACAAGCACGGGTGAAAGAAGTGTTCACTGAGCAGGGGACAGCAAAGCTGAAAACAAGGGTACTTTCAGCTAAATAGAGGAGGCAAAATATGGTGAGCAAGAGTGTTGGGGGTTTTTGAGGCAGATGATGGAAACTAGGGAACAAAATGAGGCCGGCAGCAGGGTATTTGGCAGATGGGGCATGAGCAGCTGTGGCCATGGGAACACACCCTAGCGGGAGGCTCTACAGGTTTATCTTAAAGCTGTGTGGAGGGGCTGAAAACCGTCTAGAAAACAGTACCAGAAGACCTTCCTTTTCAAAACTGTTTGGCTTCTGTGTAGAAAACAAAGATTCAGAGAGTGGTTGTGTAGAAAGAGGGAAAAAAATACAATGGTCTAAGTCAAGGCCCGTGGTTCTTAAACAGTGGCCCCCAGGCCAGTAACATCTGTGACTGCTGAGGCCCTTGTGAGAAGGTAGGTCTGTACACAGCATCTACTGAATCAGAGACTCTGGCGCGGGGCAGGCATTAGTTACTATGTGATAGGTCAATACACGTTTACAACACTCTACAAATAGTGTTTATCATTTCATAGTCCCTGTGGGTCAGGAGCCCAGGCGTGGCTTAGTGAGTCTTTGCCTCAAAGTCTCGGAGGGATGCAATCACAATGTCAGCCAGGCTGTGTTCTCATCTAGAGATTAAGGAGGTGGGAAGCTGCTTCCAACATTATCCAAAGTGTTGTCAGAATTAATCTGCTTATGGTTGTAAAAAAAGACAGTGCCTGCTTCTAGAGGCTGCTGTTGGTCCCTGGAGCCTGTCCACAGCCTCCTTATCATTTGAGCATGCTTGACATGGTGCTTACCTTGTCAAGCCCGCCGAGAGTCTTGAGCAGGGTTAAAGGTTTTGCAACACAAACATAAGGACTAGAGCTTGACTCTCCACAATCCCATCTTCAAGACAGATAAGTATGGTGGCCCATCTGCAAGCCCAGTGTCTGGGATATGAAGATAGGGAATCTCCCAGGCAAGCTGGTCAGTTAGAATAGCTGAATTGGCAGGCTCCAGATTCAGTGATTGAACCTGCCTCAGTAGGTTAAAAAGGGGTATCAAGGATGACACCAGCATCCATTTATAGCTTCTATATGGCCACACATGCTAAACATGTACATGTGTACTCACAATATGTGAACACACACACACACACACACACACCTCTTTACAATGAACCTGCTAGAACCTGCTAGTATATTATTGTATTGCAATAATAAGAGTCACCTTTGCCATAGTCTAGTAGTTAGAAGGAAAACACCAATCACTTCTATAAGTGGAGAGTATTCTACCAAGGCACAAACACCAGGAGGTGAGGATGAAGGAGCAATAGACACCCTGCCAGACAGACCCAGTTATTTGCTGTAACATGCCTTCTTATTTGAGAATCTCTAGTTCAGTCAATGGCTTGGACAGGTATTTCCAAGGATTCTTGAAATTTCAAAACATTCTTGTAAGTTTACATTAGCACTGTATTTAACGCAAGGACTTTGGAGTCAGAAAGATGTGGTTCAAGTCCCTTCCTTTTCCTGCCTGACCTTGGGTAGCCCACTTAACCTCATTGAGCTCAGGCCCTTGTGTGTAAAGCAGCATTCCTCTGGGCCTACTGTGAGAGTTAGAGACCATCAGCGCAGAAATAGCTGGATGTTCGCCTTAAAGGACGAGTTCGGTAAACTTTTACTGCTGCTCTTAACAACTATGGGCTTTGCTTGCTTCTGTGTGTGGCGTTGATACAGGGATTTCATAAAGCTCCTGAGTGGAGAGTTAACCAGGTGGGAACTCCTTCAGAAGGCAGTGTCTCTTCCCACAGGATGCTGCAGATACAAGATTAAATACCCTTTAATAAGGGGGCACCCTGCTGTCTTGGGAGGGAGAATTATTTTGGAAAACATGATATAATTTAAGATCTGCCCTTCTATCTCTCCTGCACTCAAGTTTCTACTTTCCTCCTCTTCAGGCAAGGTTGAACTCACCAAAACTTGAGATTTTCACTTTAAAAAATGACTGTGACAAGGACCCTCAGGGAGTTGAACACAGATATTGGTAGAATAAAATCAAATTAACTTTAGGTGTTCCTGTGGTTCTCTGTACCCATAACATAGGGATCAGAGTTCATCTTTGTGGAAAGCAAGTGGATTGCTCACTGGGAGAAGAGAAAGAAGCAGAAGGTGTCCCTGTGTTTGTGTGCATGTATGCTCATGTGGATGCAGGCACCTGTGCAGCTGTACGTATGTGCAATGTATATACATATTCAACTGTGTGCACGTCTGCATGAAAATGCATATGTGCTTGTACATATGTTTATGAGTGGTGTATGATCATGCTTTCGTGTGTACCTGTGGGTGTACTATATACATGTGGTACTTGGACATGTGCATACATATGCATGTGTTCATATGAGCTAACATGTATGTGTGTCTACGTATGTGCATGTTTGAACATTCATGAGCATAAGCAACATTGAGAATCTTCCTCAATCATTCTACTTATTTCTTACGGCAGGGATTCTCACTGAACCTGGAACTCACTTATTCAGCTAGGTTGACTATCCAATGAGCTTCAAGGACCTTCCTGTCACCACCTCATCAGTACTGGGATTACAGACACTTGTCCTCGTGCCCAGCTTTAAAGGAATGCTAGGGATCTGGACTCAGGTATTGTTGCTTGCATGGCACGCACTTTATGCAATGTACAATTTCTCCAGCCCCTCAGCAACTAGGATTTTAATGAAACCTGATTATGACATCTGTCACAAAGAGCATGTCTACAGAATGCTTTTAGAACACGCCAAGGCATGAATGGATGGGATGAAATCCCACATCCCTTTCCTGTACTCTCCGTTCTGACCTCTCATTGTTTACTACCAAGTTATGAGATCAGACAGCATCACAGCAAACAGCAGGCTTGTGAGAAGAAAAACCACAACAAAGTGTTTGGCTAAAATAGGAACCACCATCTGCCTGGGTTGCAAAGTATAATTTAGTAAAACAACAGGCAGAACACGTGGTTCAGAGACTATTAATGCACAGTCAATAAAGTAACTAACCAATCCGTAGTAACAGCCCCCCAAAGGACAGTTCCGAAGTGTTTTATTTGGAGAGCAAATTAAAGCAAAGCAAAGATGAGTCTAGCAAAAAGCCAGCAGCTTCTCATCTATTTCACATATGAGTCCTCAGAGGCAGTGGTGAAATTATCCAAGTCTTCCCTATGTCTGCTTTGTTCAGGTACAAATACACCATGTGAAATCTGCGCTTGTGGCCTCGCCTTCTTCAACTCCCTGCACGTGGCATGGGCCTGGAGGTACCTGCTCGCGAACAGTATTGATCCGTGTGTGGCCACACAGAGATTGACAAGCCTGCAATTACCCAGCAAACCAAGCAATTGTCCTGTTGTCAAATCATCATGGATTTAATTCAGTACAATTCATAGGGTACAGAGAAGCTGGTGTTTTCATTCTTCACACGGAGAATAGTTCTTACCTTTCTGGGCTGCTCTGGCAGAGTGGTTCTCAACTTTCCCAATGCTGTGAACTTTTAATACAATTCCCCGTGTTGTGGTGATCACCAACCATAAAATTATTTTCACTGTCACTTCATAAATGCAATTTTGTTACTGTTATGGATTGTAATGCAAATAACTGATATGCAGGATATCTGATATGCGACCCCAAAGGGATCAAGACCCACAGATTGAGAACCACTGCTAGTAGATAATTGAGAATTCCCATGGGCACTTGGTACATATGAATTTGTAGCTGTGATTGTGTGTTTGTATGTGTAATAGAGAGAGAAGAAACAAATGTTTTCATTCAGATAATATGTGGCCAAAGAATAAGCTGTTCATGAATGGACTTATTTGGGCCCTTTTATTTCCATACAATCTATTCAATGTGACATCCTTATTATGATGATTAAAATAAGCCATTCTGTCAATATACAGTCTACAGTGATTTCAAAAGTCTGGGCAGAGCTACAGTCAAGGCCTCTTCTGACTCAACGGAATGATTTTGCAGCTCATGTCTGCTTCTTTGGGTCCACACAGATACTTTGGTCTCTGCAATCTCTTCCACATAAAATGTGTCAAACAGCAAACAGGATGGAAGAGATGAACATTTTTTTTCTATCTTCGGCATTTGTTTTTTATGTAAACTTTCTAAGTTAGCGTGGAAAGAGATAGGTTTCCTTATGGCATTTTAATTGTACTTTGCTCTTATTCAGTCCTTCACCACCTTCCCTCCCCTGAACCTTGCCCTGGTCCCCTTTCTCCCTTGAAACAGCCTCAATTACACTTTAATGTTGCATTCGTTACATGATGCTCTGCCCCCTCTCATAAGCCTTTCTGCACTCAAGACACACACACATTTTCAAAGACATGTCTCAAAAATTACTTGTCCAATTAACTTCTTTATGAACACACATAAATTCAGTTCACCAAAAACTCGGCACAATTACAGTCTAGCAGCCTGGGAGACTGATTTCAGAATATTATAAACAGTATTTATTAGCGGAAGATGCAAGGTAGAAGTGAACACACAGGGTGGAATTTACAGTTATTGCCCTACAGAGAAGAGGCAGGGGTGAACCAGCCTTCTAATAAAACTTCCATATAATAAGCTGGGGTTTGGATTAAGTGATTTGATTTTTTTTCCCCTGCAGCTCAGTGACTTACACAAGACAACACTGATGTGATCACATTATTTGTTCCTCTTCTTGCCAGAGACCTGATGAAAGCTATATCCATTGTTCTAATGTAATTTTTATTTTCTCAGATTTATCTCCCTTTGCGTGCCATTCTGCACTTGTCTCTTTCTATCCCAGAAAGGGAGATGAGTGTCCTTGACAGCGTCTTACGCTGTATCTCCCAGAGATTTTTCTTGTTCACTAGTCACACAAATTGCCCTCTCCTGGATGCTGTATTCTGAGACATCTAGGCCAAGAGAATAAAACAAACCTCAAAGCACAGTGGCCCATACCTGCAAGCCTAGCCCTGAACAGCTGAGGCAAGAGGGAGGATTGCCATGAGTCTGAGGCCAATTTGGGTTATGTGGCAATTCTGAGATCATCCTGAAATAAACAGTGAGACTTTGTCTTAGGAAATTAACAAATTAAATGATAATAAAAGTAAAAGAAAACATAAATCTGCTAAGAAGGGAACAGCACAAGATTGCTTTTTATACCTTATACAGCATGGATATAAAGGTAATTTGAAAGCCCTTTGTCAGCATGGCAGGGCTGGGAGCAAAGGGTGAAATTTGTTTTTAAAAAAGCCATTCATATATTCTTACTGAAAAAAATGAAGAGAACTCAGCCCCTGGTTACCTCCCTACATCACATGCTAAATCTTCCATCATTAATAATTAATAATGATGGCATGTAACACAGACCCTCTTTGTGCAAATCACTAATAATTCCCTAAACCAGGCAGCCTCTAGGAAGCTCCCTATGGCAATAAGCAGCATAATCTTGAGGTCTGCAAGTGGGGGACATTAGTGGTGGAGAGACTGGGATCACATCTTTAGGGATCAAGGACATTTATGAAGTAAGTGGCATTTACTGAGTGTTTTCTCTGTGTAAAAACAACACAAAGAGCTATGTTTTCTACATTTTTTTGTTAGAGTTTGCTTCCCATTCCCACTCTTGTACCTCAAGAGATACAAAGTGCTTGACAGCATTTGATGCAGAAGAGGGGCTTGCTTAATAAGCCTGGATGGAAGAAAGGTGGCAAGAAGGAGAGAGGTTGGCATAGGTGTAGATAAAAGACAGATTTGTGAGGACACCTGCAGATCTTGAATTCTAGCAGACGGGGAACTACAAAAAGGAGTGTCACCTCTGTTCAGAAGAAAACAAGTGACATAAGAAGCATGTGGCAGGGCAAATAGAGAAAGAATATAGGAGAGGTTGGCTTTTCCTGGCCACAAAGAGAAATACTTGGCAGATGTGCTTTTCCTCCATAGGATACAGGGCTTGGCAAACATGAGGTGTACTCTTGTTCATTTAGCTTGACCAGTTTGTTTGCATAGCTCTTTCCAATGTTGGGCTATAGTGGGAAGATTCAGAACACAGAAGAGTGCCTAGGACTTCCTGTATTGCACATATAGTTACCTCATTCCCTGTCCCCCACTTATGTTTGTGGTGGCTAATTACATAGTCTATTTGGTTATATTAAAAAAAAAATGCCTGGGGTGTCATGAGACATCCCAGAGTCTGCTGTGAGCACTTTCCTAGAGAGGATTAACTGAGGCAAAAACCCCTCTCTGAATCTGGGAGACACCCTTTCACGGCCTGAAGTCCGGGACTGAAGCAAGAGGGAGAAAGGTCAAAGAGAGTAGATGCCTTCACTCGTCTTTCTCTGCTTCCTGAGGCTCCTAGATATGAGCAGGCAGCCTCAAGGTCTTGCTGCTACAATTTCCCACCGTGATAGACTGTCATCTTTCCAACTTCAGGACATGGGGGGGCCATTCTTCCATTAAGTTGCTCTCCATCAGGGATTTATCACAAAAATAGTACAGCAACTAACAGAAGGATCATGGCTTTTCTCTGGGATTCTTTCTGCAACTGAGGGGCAGCTGCTCTCTGAGGGTGGAAATCAAAGGCATTGTAAACGAAGGAAGCCTAGAAAGAGCCATCACCTCCATCCTCTCGGAGGTAAGGAGGCTGCAGCTTCTGCTCTAGCAATGGCAGCCAAAGGGGAGTGGAAGATAAGTGAGTCTAAAGGAGCAGGGGTCCAAGCAGGGAGACACTCAGCCTGACTGCAGAGATGAGAGAAGGAGAAAAGGTCTTGGAGGTTTCTGTATCAGGTTGTCAGGACCAGAGCTGCAGGGGGAACCAGGAGAAGTAACTCAAGTGCCATGTGCTGAGAGGGATGATTCCGTCCTACTGTGGGTATAGAGGTGGGTACCACATAGCTAGAAGTAGATACAGGGTCAGAAAAATCTGGACCTGAGTCTGGATTCTGGGGAGCTACTTAATCTCTTTAAAACTTAACTTTATTCATCTACAAAGTAAAGAAACAAGGAACCCACACAGTCAGATTGATGTAATGTTTAGATACTATATCCATAGCAACAGACAGTCACTTAATGAAGACTCCAGAATTACTAGGGGATGTAGTTTTGTTAATTCTAGAAGAGTCACTCTAAGATTTTGTTTCCATGAATATTCTGAAAGGAGAATTGGAAACAATGAAAAATGAAAACTTGTGTTCACCAATATGTACTGTGTGTGTGTGTGTGTGTGTGTGTGTGTATGGTTTCCTCAACAGTTTTTGATCTGAATCATTATGAAGAGTCATAACTGTCACTAGAAACTCAATACATAATAGGAAGAGGTTTATATTCTCCATAAACTGAATATTCCAAATTATCATTGTTAACTCTCAACACTGCCCAGGGGTATTTATTGGATTATGAATCTGGGGTTAATGAGGGCCTATAATAATTTAGTATTTTCCTTGTTGTACATTCCCATACCAGGAAATCAACTCAACTAATAAAACAGGGAATGTGAGAATATATTGATGAAGTCTCCCTTCTCGTTGATAGTTAAGTTTATTTTACAGGAGATGAGGTCTTAATCCTATTTTTCAAGGACAAATCCTCCAACTTTGTCACACTAGCTTTCCATTTACATGAATGAATGCACGAGGATGGGCACAGATGCATGGTTGCCTCCCTTAGGCAAGCTCCCCTCATCCACAGGACAGATGTTTGCCAGGCATTTCCATCACTACCTTCTCTAACTTTCTCCTAAGTGAAACAAATCATAATGCCAACCTATGATTGATTTACATACGCTTTTGTTTACATATTAACACATGGAAATACTTTACTTTTAAGTCAGACACTAGGCAACCTTGTATGCTTCTAACTAAATATTTAAGTTCATGTAAAGCCACAATAATACCTGTGTCGTTACCATTCCCTAGACCATGATATACCTCTGATTTCTCAGGAAAACCATGGAAAGTTTGCCAGTAGGGGACTATTTCCTAATTATAATGGAGAACTAGGAGACCTGTTTCCTGAAGATTCACGACACCAGGGAACACAGCGTCAAGTGTTCTTCTTGTCTTTCACCTTCTGGCGTGTATGCCAAAATCCAAGACAGAAGAAAACAATAAACCCCAGCAGTGTGGTTCTAGTATCAGGAATCTTTGGAAAGAAGTGTTTCCCTTAGCACTAGGGAAAGGGTCTGACTCAAGTTTGCCAAGCTGATGCCAAAACCCTCTGTGAGGCTCAGCACTCTGGCATGTTTTTAATCACAGTATGACACACTGTTCAGATGAGACCAGAGGCTGTGTGTTAGTCGTATGTCCTCACAGTCCAAGAGAAGAGGCTGTCACATGCTTCACAGAGCCTAATTTGTACACTTGGAAAAGGAAAGGCAAGGGAGACTGTTGGTGTAGAAGCCCAGTGGTCCTGGTTATCACAAGACGATCTGATTGGTTTGCATAAATAATTTTGCAGACTGGTTGTGCAGGAATAAGTAGAGAGTTTACGAAGCCCCTTTGATAAGGGGGGTATACTGAAAATATTAAGAATTAATTAAGTGTTACACCACAATTACATAGTAAATATTTATAAATGTTCCCAAAACCATTAGATGAATGAGTGTGTTGAAAACAGAACAGCCTACAACTTTGGAATTTGCTGTATTTGGGCCTTGGCCATGGGCAAGTCATTGCACACCTCTGTCGTATATTAATCATTTATAAACTGTCGAAGGTGGAAGCTACTTGCCTTTCCTATTTATCTTGGGAAGTAGACTGGGGAAATAAATTGCTACCACATGTGGACAACATCTTGAGTTCTTTGAGAGTTCTTACAGCATCCATCTTATTCATTTTCTCTGAGCTCCAGGCACACCAGACTTCTCTCAATCAACAGCCCCCTATTCCTTCAAGCAACACACCATAGAAAGTAAAAGATTCTCTTTATATGCTTTCACAACACCCACTATGTCTTCTAGCATCTCTACAAGCCCAATTGTGATAGTTTATGGGACAAAAACCTCTCAATGCCTGTATGTATTATAAGCAAAATACATCCAGTTGATAAAGTAGATGAATAAACTAGGGGACAAGGTACTGCAAGAGTTTTAAACACTGACCTGACATAATTTCAGCTTTTAGGACTTTTGCCTCACCCATCAATTGTGAGAATTCTCCATCCTAAAATCTGAATGTGTTCCCTTTTCCCCACCTTGCAGCTGAGTTGCTGCTCATCCCGCAAAACAGGGTCACTTCCTTTTGGTTGGCGTTCAGGAAGCTCAGTGAGTCCTAACACACATGCTCAAGCTGGCTTTGGCCAGCAACCATGCCAACCACCCACACCATAGCAGGTATATTTTCAACATTTGTGGATGATCATTCTCTAACAATGAAAAGGAATTTGGCACTGTCAGTAGAATGGGAGAAACCAGCTCACTCAACTGAGAAGTGAGGTTTCCATGATGATTTCCCAATGTTTTTAGAGAATACTCTACAAACTTAAAAATCTTTTTGGTAGAAGAGACTAAGGATGTCATGCTTTCCAGTCATTAAAACTAGAGAAACAAGCTTGGCATAGTGGTCAATACTGCTAATTCTATCACTAGGAAGTCTGAGGCAGGACAATTGTCATAAGTTCAAGGTCGACCTGGATAACAGCGAGAGTTCTGGGACAGTTGGATAGAGAGTGAGACTGCTGCAAAGAAAACATGCAAAAAAGAAGGAAAGATTGGAATGGAGGGAGGGAGGGAGAGAAAGAACGAAAGAAAAAAAATAAACAGAAGTTGATAGTTTTTTACCTGAGGTAGACCAGTAGCCTGAAGTCACAGGGATTGGAATCCACCATGCTCCAACCCTTGCTTTCTAGCTTTACTTCCCTTTATCTTTAC
>LOJH01026187.1:1428-17431 GCA_001685095.1 Ellobius talpinus
TCTCTCTCTCTCTCTCTCTCTCTCTCTCTCTCTCTTTCTTTCTTTCTTTTTTAAAGCAGGGCTGGGCTTTAACAATAGCCTTTCAGAAACTAAACAAAAACAAAAGCTGAACTCTTAAGTACACTTCAGACTCTGGGCTTCATTCTCTCCTTGCTTGGCAAATGCAGATTTGATTCCAGGCTCCTGACAGTGTGTGCTCAGCTTCAGAAACCATTTCCAGTGGAAAAACTGTCGGGACAAAGGCTTTGCAGCCTGACAACCTTGCATTCAAATATTTGGTCTGCTGCTTGCTAGATACTGGCTGAGCAAGCCTTAAACTTGAGCTCTAGGAGTTTCTTCAGAAAATGGATGCACCAGTGCCTCGTACAGAGTCACTGTGAGGGCTAGAGAAAATGTCTAAAGCCCTGGCATAGTACAAGACATATAGTTCCCATCTCATGACATTCTGAGAAAGTGGAAGGAGCACTGGGCTGTGAAGACTGAGTTTTATTTGCACAACAGTGGCTATACAAAAGGGAAGTGCACTACCTTCGGGGTACATTGTTTTATAGAACAGGTTGGCAAACGCTGGTATTCAAGGGCAGATAATACCGTGTGTCTGCTCTCACAGACAGTACAGCTCAGCATCATGAAACAGAATGCTGTCCCCAGCCCCCTCCCAGCCTGATAAGCATCCAGATCTTTGCTTTGATTCCCGATAAACAACCAGTTCATTTTCCTTGGCCAGGGACTCTCCTCTGAGCGTGGGAAGCAGCCTCACTCATGTCTGATGTACTCATCTTGAATCTTCCCAGGATTCCTGGGGGAACTGACACCAGGGACCTCAGTGGTGGGATTGAGGGCCAATCAGTGCACAGACTGTAACTATGTAATGGGACAGTTCTTGTCACAGTGCCTCTTATAAGAACTGGGGTAGATTTAGGATTTGTGTCCTGCTTGAATGGAAATAGACATAAGACCTAGAAGCTCTGATTCTTAGCAGAACATACGAAGTATGTTGTCCTGATAATACACAGAGGACTCGTGGACCCTGTGCCCTCTGGGAAGTGCCGGCTGGCCTGGGAACCAGTGGATTTAAGTAATCAAGTTCCCTGGGAAGAAAGAAGTGGGGGTGTGCACTACAGGCAAGAAGACACGGATTGAACCCTGTGTGGATGCAATAAGAATTATTTCATTAACTGTTATCTAAGGGTGAATGAAGAAGGGGGCATGGCCAGATTTTACCTCAAAGAGATCCTGAGCTGAAAGATAATGGTACGGGAAGGCTGTTAGCTTTGGAATCTGAAGGGTAGGGGTGTGACCAGGGTCTTAGTCTTGTCAATGCTTTGAGCCTCAGGATTGCTCTCAAGGCCAGGGTGATAGGCTACCTGGACCACTTGGAGCTGGCATGACATCAGAGCAATGTATGTGTATGCAATTGCACAGCACGTAATAGACGCACCACAGCTAGTTGCTCATCGTGTTTGCACAGGGCAAGGGAGGGAACATCTATTAGTATAGGCACTCAGGAGAGGACCAACAAGTGGAGGAAAATACCTCCCTTTCCTGCTTCTTTTCCTTTTCAGTCATGGCAACTGAACCCTGAGCCTTGTGCACGCCACACAGTGTTTTACCAATGTGCTCACTCCCGTCTTGATACCCTAACAGCACAAAATCCCCAAACACAGCAGAGGGATAGGTACAGGGATCTACTAAAGGGGTGCCAGTCCCTGAGATACTTGCTCCAGTTTTCTGGTGATCTGAATTCCATGGCAGGAGCTTGTTTCAGTTTTGACATGACCTTGAGCCTAAAGAGCAAAACATACTCCTCTCTACCCACGCATCAAGTGCCACAATGTTACAGCTCCCAGGTCTTCATCAAGTCCATTTTCTCCACCAAGCCAAGAATTAAGGGCAGGAAAGAAACCTCAGACTCAGCAGTTAGAAACAGCTAACAAACTTGATTACGTAGTAGCCAGGACTGCATAAGCCATATAAGGCATTTATAACAGATTCCAGCTTAAAATATTCCACCATCAATATCTGTGTCTATAAAGTATCCTTGTCACCAATGGACTATTAGAAAATCTGAGCAATCCACAACATCACTGCTGTGCACCATCAGTAAGGCACATGGGTGGGCAACACAATCAAATACTTTAAACATTCAGAACACACACACACACACCTGCTTTATGGAACTTCTGAAAGTAAGAGCCCCATCTGTCTTCCTCAGGTCCTTTAAAAATACCATCAGTACCACGAAGACACAGCACAGCCATCTGGAAGAACTGAGAGACAGCAACTGGGAAGAAATTTCTTTTGGGACATCTAGAGTGATTTTCCTTTCTGTTTTCTTTCCCTCCTGAAATGTCAAGAATGACTGGAGCTCTCGACTTTCCATCTGTGATTTCACGATCAGGTCAAGTAAGTTTTGAAAGTGATTTGAGAATTTTGTTTCTGTTGAGTTCAATTTTTAAAACTTTAACAGAATTTTTCTTAGTTAACACACTGTCTTTAGTGATTTTTGAACATTTTAATATAAAATGTATATTAAGAATATGTGTGTGTGTCTCCCAAGTAGAGCCCAGTGAGTAACAAAAAACATTTTAAATCCTGTGACAGGCAGTCACAATGAAACTGCTCACAATTAAAAACTGTTTTTAAATAACTTTAAAAACATTGTCCTAAATCACATATTCAAATACTGCTAGGAACAAATTTTAAAATGAGTAAATGCTGCACTTGAAAAGCACAGCTAGAACCAAGCCTTGCAAACATTTCTTTTTATTTTATATGCATGAGTGTTTGCCTACATACATATATGGGCACTCCTTGCATGCCTGGTGCCTTTTGGAAGCCAGAAGAGTGTGGAACTGGAGTTACAGATGGATGTGAGCCACCACATCTGTACTGGGAACTGGAATCCGGTCCTCTGCAACAGCAGTCAGTGTTCTTAGCTGCTGAGCCATCTCTCCAGCCCCAGAATCAGTAGCCCAAAGATCTAAACATCTAAATGTGAATTTTATACAGACAAAAACCTGAACACCGATATAGGCTTAAGATTCAAATATATATATATGGTATGTATATATATATGTATTCACACATAACTTGTACATATATCAAAGAGGAAGGAAACAGTTCATTTTTGACAAGAAAGAATGGCAGTGTTCATCAGAGAATTAGTGGATTTCAATATGCAAATTTCCTGGGTAAAGGGAGTAGGTCCCAGGCTAGAAGTTCACACAACCAAACAGAGCAAGTTGGGAGCCAAAGGAGTATAGGAAAATAGCAGCCAAATGGCATAGATGGGGAGGGGGTGGCCAGTAACATTTACAGACATTTCATTCATTCTGAGCTAGAAAAGTTGGCTGCCACTTAGTAGGCAGAGGGATACTGTAGTATCTATCAAGATGACTATAACAAATTACTACCGACTAGATGGCTTCAACAACAGAATTTTATTTTCTTATAATTCTAGATGCTAAGAGTCAGAGATGAAAGTGTAGAGAGGCTGGCTTCTTCTGAGGACTGTTTCTGTGGTGCCATCTTGCCTCGTCCTCTCATGGAGTTCCCATGTTACAAAGGCAGCAGACGGGCTAGGTCTCAGCTTAGTGACTTCATTTTCTTCATGGCTGTTTTATGGGCTTATGTCTAAATGCAGGCATACCCTAAGATACTGAGAATTAGAATTACAACATGTAAATTTTGGGGTGCACGGTGTAGCTCCTAACAGTTCAGTTTGGGGATTAAATTCCCAATTGCAAGAGCTGAAAGGAATCCTCAAAAATGATCTACTAGTTCTTTTTAAAATTTGCCACCAAAATATTCCTAAAGAAAAAGAGAATGGACCATTTGTTTTTCTTATATCTATTGGAAAATCATAGGGAAATTTCTATCTCACAACAGATTTTTTTTTAATATATAAAAATACTGGGATATCAAATTTAACATGGGGGAAAGTAAGATATTTTTGGGTTCGATGAGATATTATTGCTTCCTGTATATGAAACACCCCACCTGCTTTTCTATAATTATATATATTATGTATGCTTCAGAGCTAAGCTTCAGCTCGAAGAGATTAAATGGCAGTCTCAAATCACAGGCAGTAAAAAAAAAAACCAAAATAACAGCAGGAGCAGTAATAACAATAAAAATATCAGAAGCAGAGTGAACTTATATTCTTTGCCAAAGCTTGTGTTTTGTGATGTCACAATGTCACAGAGAAAAGACAGAAGCAGCTGATGTGACTGGCATAGGCCACATCCTATTTAAAAAGATTTAAAGTCACACATGGCTATCCCAGAGGCCCAGACAGCCTCATGGGCACACCAGCTGGCTAGCCAGCACCCCACTGCAAGACTTTAGAGAGAGCCCTCCCCAGGTGTGGCAAGGTGGCTCAGCCTAGGCTTCCTCCAGCTGAGGTGTTCTCAATGGTACACCCCCACATCTCATTCATGAATGGACAACAGCACCTGAGAGAAATGCCCCTGCCTCTGAGGAGAACCCAGCAGCTGCTAATCAGAGCTTCTGTCAAGTGAGCTGTGTACTGTACAGGGCTTCACGGGAGGCATACAATGAGAGATTGCCACAGCGAGTTTATCTCCCTTTCTCTGCTGTTTCTGGCAGTGGTACTACAGCCAAGCAGGCTGAGTCAAAACAATTTTCTAAAAATATGGATCAGCCGAGACCACTTAAAGCCTCGTTTTAAGGAGTTACTGTTAGGACTCCCCCCATGGGATCGTTCATGGACTCCTTCCCAGAGCCTTCTCCTCCAGGATCTAAGAATATGAATGATACCATTCTTTTTCCCTGCCTTCCCATGACTGATAAATGAGCCTGCACTTTTGTTCCCCTTGGGAACTTGCGTGATTCCCCTAAGGGCCTCATCGCTGGATGAACACAGCACAGAGCTTCAGCGAGGCTCTACTGAGGAGCAACTGCTTTTGTTGGCAGACTTGCCTGCTGTTACCCAGCAAACAGGGTGGCTGTGAACTTACTTCATTCTTTCTAAGAATGAGTTTCCAACACCCTCAACTGTCATGCAAGGAGTGCGGTAGGGTCTATAGGGCGGACTGTGTGTCACAGCCCTGTGTGATTGGTAGATGGTAGAGATGAGGGGATGTACCCCAGTGGTAGAGAGCTTGTCTAGCACACATGGAGCCCCCGAGATTGATCCTCAACTCTCAATCTGTATTTCTCTTCTCACCATGAGAAAGGGACATAGAGGAAGGAGAACAGAATTCTGTTGCCCCATTGGAAAAACTGGGGGTTCTTGAAAAGCACATGTTGGTTGGAATTCGTGGGGGAACTGGATGGATGGAGGAAGGAAATAGAGTTGCTGCAGGTGTCATTTGTTAAGATGAAATCATACAGGAGGAAGATGAACCCTTAGTACAGCATTAACAAGGTCCTGATACCAAAGTAGTCAGATGGGAAGACAGAGACAGAGGAAGATGACCAAGAAAGATGGAGGCATTTTAAAGTCATGCCTATGGAAGAAGCCAGATGAAGCTCATCTCTAAACTTGGTAGAGGCATGTGCCTCTCCAGTCTCTGTTTTCAGACTCTGAGATTCCAAAACTGCAAGCGAACTCATTTCCACTGTTTGAGGCACAGAGTTGGTAATTCTGTCTTACACAAGCCTTGGGAAATCTAAACACTTCCTTGAAAATACATTCTTCACTCATTGCTTAATACATTCCTTCTCTTAGGTGAAAAGTTAATACAGTAAATTGAAAGATTAGGAAAAAAAAAGAAAACCATCTTCTAAGTTTACCAAATCCTGATCCTCACGCCCATCCCTACCCACCCCTTATGCAAACACCACAGCGAGAGGCATATATGGAATCTCTGGTTTCCCTAAGCACAGTTCAAAGAGGTAGCCTGTCCTCAAACACCACATAGCACTGTAAATCTCCTTACCACCAGGTCAAAGAGGGAAGGTCAAGCTGGGATGTTCATCTTGACTGGCTGAATCAAGCAGCATAATTTACACGCGAGACACCGCTAACCATGCGTGCCTGACAAGAGATACAAACCGCAGCGCCATAATTTATATTTAAATGGCTCTTTTCTCCAAAGAGCTTGAAGAAATTTATGGACTTTTACTTAATTAATCCTTGCAAGCCATGCATGGCGAAGGGGAAGTAAGGTCACACACCCTTCTTCTGGCACCTCAAGGTTTGGGCATTTGTTCTTCTCTTCTGGTTTGCAGGATTGTTGAGTATCCCTTTCTCAATACACATTTTCGTTTGCAGAGCTGGTATTTATATGTCCATTTAACTGTTTCTAGGAGTTCCTGGTTGGTAGAAGAAAACAGTCTTCATCTATTCCTCTTTCAGGGACATTGGAGCTTCTTCAGAAAGGCCCTGTGCACTTTGAAATGGCATTAGCATGTTTTTAAGGTGGAGGCGGTCTCTCAGATACTGTACTCTTTGATCAGCCTTCAGAACGCATCCCATTGGTTGCCCTCCAAGACCTGATTGATGGAACCAGTGGTGAAGAAGTGGAGGAGAAGACTCCGGTCCCGTTCCAGGATGTTGGGGAAACAGCGAGCTCTCGGCTCTGTGCTGGGAGGCCCTTCCTTGCATTTACTGAATGGCAAGGACTGGTTCAATAGGGTGTTTCATTCTACCTCAGGCTTAAGGCTCTTCTGCCTAGGCAGAGCAGAGGAAACACTTCCACGGTGGCTGGCTTGCCTTTGGATGGCTCTGAGGAGCTGGCGTATCTCACCAGGCTTGGCAACCTTGATAGCACTAGTTCACCATCCTGAATACTTTCCAGTGAGTGACTTTACCGAGCACCACTATACCGTGATACAGTCAAACACTTCTGGTTGTGGCAGCATGGGCGGTGATGCTGGGCATCACACTCAGGATCTCAAACATGCCAGGGCAGGCCTCTATGATGGAACTCCTACCCTCCAGGCCTACTGTTCTGACAGGCAACTAGCATGTCTATGGCCAGCCAACCCACCAATATAATAAAGGCTGCAGGAACCCAAATTTTTTAAAACCCTGTGGTTACTCAGAAACTATAAGAATTTCAACAATGGCCTTTCGAAATTTCAACACAAAGAAGTTTTTGTAAGCGAAAAGAAGTTAATCCTCAGTCTGATTTACTCTATTTGTATTAAAGTTCAAATTTTGTGTATTATTTGTAGCTGTCCTGTTGAGATCAACATTACAGAAACAGTAATCTAAAATGCTCTCTCTCTCTCTCTATATATATATATATATTCATTTATCCTCAAAATGGTCTGAAGGGATCAGGGAAAATTAAGTTTAGCTTTTCTTGTTAAACATTAGGCTTAAAACAAGCAGGAAAAAGCTTAATTAGCATTTACTACAAGAAGAAAGTGATTATTAGCAAAGAGACAAAGCTGGGAGGGGTGAACAGGTCATTGTAAACTGCTATCAAAGCTCATGCAGGTAGCTGGAATTTTGGATAGCAAAGCTGGAAAAGCAGAACAGGAATTTGCAGAAGAAAGACCAGGGATGTTTGCATATCTATTATTCTGTGAAGAAAGCAAAGAGATTGGAAGGTAAAATTGTGGCCACTGATACTGCCTAATGCATCTAGTGCATTCTGAGCTAAGCATAAAGTATAATTTGACGCAAGAAAGCAAATCCATGGTGAGGCAGAAATGACTCATAGCCACATTTGAGATAAAGAACAATAGTGGGCCTCTAAGCATGATTCTTTTTAGTATTTTCTATTAACCTGTAATAATAATAACTGAGTTAAATCCAAATGTGAATTCCTAGGATATATGCTTTTGGTGTTTCAGTCATGCCAAGCAAGGGTCACAGGTTCCATATCTTGGTGTGATTAGCGACTACCATGCTGGACATTGCAGACACAGCACATGCCCGTCACTTATGCCCAGCAGCATTGGAAAGCAATGCTCCTGATGGCACAGTTTGTGCTTTTCAGATCACCACAGGCAAGGCTGGCACTGGAACACTGCAGCACCAGCCAATGTGCTCCGGTTTATCCTAAACTTTCTTCCTTTCTTTTCTTGACTGTGTGCCAATGTCATTTCTATCCAAGCTTAACCACTACAGAAATAAACACCGAGGATTATAGAACATGGTCATTTCAATGTATTCTTAATATGCAGAAAGCTGACTAGCTATTCTTCATTCGTTGGGCTCTTAGAGAGACTATGTGATAACATGAATTCTTCACTGAGCGCCTGTCTCATCCCTGTGCTGAGAGTATAACTGCACACAGTCACAGCAGATACACTCAGATTCTAGGGAAGCAATTGCAAAGCCTGTCCCCACCCCCACTACTTCAACTTTACAGCATTTGCTTGGCTTTTGGAAATGGGCTCCCAGCTGGCAGGGTCACTTACTTGAGCCCTCTCCAATAAGCAACAACGAAAAGAGAGACTAGACAGGAAGAAGAAAATACCAATTGCTTGCCTTGCTTTTTTTTTTTAAAGAAGAGAGGGAACACTTCAGCTTCATGATGACACCAGGGAGGGAATCATCAGAGGCAAAGATGGCTTCACTGTCCCTTCTGGTTGGATTCAGTGAGGTATGTAGAGAGGCCAGTTTCTGTTTGCACCTGCACTCTCTGGGAGTGATGATCAGGTTGGTGCTGAGGCAGAGAGAAAGTCAGCAATGTGAAGGCCTATGAGCTTTGGTGCATCATTTGCTGAGCCTTCTTCTTCAGTTACCATGAGTGTCTCTCCTCGGCCACTCTCACAGCTTTCCGGCTCGTTGAAATTGTCACCACCAGAAGTCATTAGTTTCATTTATATATCATTTGGCTAATTGAATGATTAACCCAAAGAGTGAGAGTGTGAAATTTAAGATGTTAGGGTTACATGCTTTATATCCAGTCTCTTAATGCTATTTTGAAGTACACTGAAGGGTAGTACCCTTTAAATTAAGGATCAGTCAATAAACCCAAGAAAAAGAGAGTAGGCAGAGTCAAAGAGATGTCATGTAGCTGCCAAGGGAGACAGATGCCCTAGAAACTTAACGGTAGGCCACAGTCTCATGGTAATACACAGATTAATAGAAATGGTTAATTCAACATGTAAGAGCTAGCAAGGAATATGACTAAGCTATTGGCCAAATAGTATTATAATTAATATAGCTTCTGTGGAATTATTCGGGTCTGGGCAGTTAAGAAACAAATGAGTAATCTCCACCTACAAATACACTTTAAAAATCAATCCAAAGCAGTAAAGGAATTGAATAACAGATCACTGAGACTAAGTGTTTTAGTATAGACTATCAAAAATGGTAGCCAGTAACTCTATTGGCAATTGGCTATTAAACATTGGAAATGCACTTATTAAAATTTGAATGAATTTAAATTCAAGGAATTCATAGGGAAATGTATATAAAATACAAAGTTAATCTTTTAAATATTAATTACAGGTTCAAATGACATTTTTAATATATTGGGTTACTAAATATTATTACAGTTAAGTTTCATTTTTCTCTTTGATTTTTTAAATATAGCAGCTAGAGAATCTTAAATGTCATATGCAGCCCACAAGATTCTATTGACAAAACCTATAAGCACCAGGATTAGCCTGTCTGTAATGCCAAGGTGCTTGAAAATGCTGACTCATGAAAAGCAACCCCCAAACTGACCTGCAATGAAGGCAAAAGGATCCTTTGGCCAACAAAAGCAGAAGCCTTCTTGAAATGGGAGTCAACACTGCAAATATCTCTGCTACTGAGAGTTCCATAAAGACCTAGCCAGCACCCAAAGCTGCAATATCAAAAAGAAATGAGACACAGATCTCAAAATCCCTGCCTTGGCTTTGGAACTGGCAGTGAGAAAGCAGCTCACAGCCTGCAGAGGTCAGGACTGACTCCCACTGCACAGAAACCTTCACTGTGATTTTTCTCTTGATCAAGGATGGTAATATAAAACAGCAAGCCGATGGTCCCTGGAAGAAATTCCCCAGCAAGACATACAAAGGCCCAGAGGGTTAGCAAGATAATTTAATAACCACGTCAAGAGTTTTCAGACTGGCTTTTAAATCTCCAGCTGCTGAACAATAAGGGAAAATAGCAATCAACACATTGTGTGAGAAACAGCAGAAACAGCTTTTCCCAAGTGGCAATTCGAGTCACCAGAGAGCTAGGCAATGAAGCCATTGACCAGGCTTGCTAAGGGAACATCCCAGCAATCCCTCCCTCACTTCCTCTCTTCCCTATCAAGTCTCTTTGTATAGACAGGAAGCAAAGTCACTATCTGTCATCCTGGCTCCTTTCAAACCTCTCCAAGCTCAGAGATATCCATTAGTTCCTTGATACTAAGTCTGATCTATGTGATCCATTACACATACCAGTTGGTTTAAACTTTTTTGCCCTGAAACTTTCTTGTCCTTCATAGCTACCACACTATAAAGGGTGCCAGGCCAGGGTAAGAAAGTCACAGCCAGAGACGTACTCCAGAGCAGCCACAGCAAACTCTTCTCTGTCTACATATCAATCAAGAGCAGAACCAGGGCCAAAAGCAAATAAGCATCAAGAATGAGGTTTTATTGGTGAAAGTCATGCTTTGTTAACTAGCATGATAATTGCAAAGCCAGGATCTCATTAGGTGGCATTTACGATATGCAAAATATAGACATAAATAAAATGCTAGAAATACCCTACCATTGTCTGCGGGTGTAAAGATTCAGCAAGGCTTGTGCCCTATACTTCTTGGAGAAATAGTGTTTGTGCTTGATCCTCAGAGTTGGATCTAGGCCCAGCCATGGGTTTGGGATGATTTCTGGTTTTCATTGCCAAGTAGAAGACTTGGCCTCCTGCCTGGCGAATGCTGCTGCTTTTGCCTCAACTGAACTTCTCACAAGGCAAGGTTGCCGTACCTACAAGTACAGATAGCCGAAACCATTACCTAACTAGATGGACAGTCGGCAAGTTCTGTTCTGTGCTTGCAGGGGTCCAGGCTGCTCTTAAATAAGCATGTGATAGAATTGTTTGAAATGTGAAGGTTTTAGGACCTGGTGACCAGCTGACCATAGAGTGGCCTTCTCTGAACTCCTTTAAATGTCCTTCAGTGGGTCAGTCTCCAGTGCTGCACACAACCAGGGCGCCTTAGGCCAGTGAGCCACAGCTCCAGCCTTCATTCTGATGCAACAGAGTTTCCTTCATCCCCTGGGTGTATAAAATCCTTTCAACTTCAAGGAGCCTGTGACATTCCCGCTGCCTTCTTCACCACGTCAATCAATTCTGATTCACATTTTAGGTGTCAGCCGATAGCCCCAGCTCTTAAACCTCACTGTACCTCTGACTCCCCGAGTTTCTGAAACCCCTACCGACCAGGGCACACTCCATGCAAATCCAGTTAAGACAGTTAGAACATCTGGGGGTGGAAGTCCAGCATGAGTTTTGTTTTTTTGTTTGTCAGTTTGTTTGTTTTTTAATGATTTCCTAGGGGCCAACAAGATGACTCGGTGGGTGATGATGATTGCTAACAAGCCTGATCCTTTGAGATTGATTCCTAAAAACCACATGGTGGAAGAGAACCAACTCCTGTAAGTGGTCTCTGATTTCTACACATGTGTGGCACAGGGCACACATGTGTGCGAGGCACACACACACACACACACACACACACACACGAATGAATGAATAAACAAATGCAAAATTTTTAAAAGATTTCCTAATTGTACAATTTCCATTGTGCAACAAAATCTGGGAGCCACCAACTTCATTGCCATTTTTTGCAGCAAAGACTTGACAAACAAATTTAGGTTTCTCTGTACCCACAGAAGTCAGAAGAGGGCATCAATCATATCCTCTGAAACCAAGGATGGTTGTGAGCTGCCAAGTAGGTGCTGGGCAATGAACTCTGGTCCTCCACAAGTGCAGTCAATATTCTTACCCATCTCGCCACCCCCCTTCCCCTGGCAACCCTCGCGCACCCCTTAAATTTCACTTCACTCTCAGTAAATCTGCCTGAACTTTGTGCTTCTTGCCTAAGTCAATGGCCTTTTGCTTCCCCAAGTCAGCAAAGCAGAATCACCTACAGCATATAAAGAAATAGCTCCTGCTTTTTGAGCTGCCTGTCATCTTTGTTTGATTTCTATCAAGCATTTGAGGTGGTGTTTAAATGATCAGCCTGCTCTTGGAAGTATTTACTCTCTTCCCAGCCTGCCTTGCCACTCAAATCCCTGGCCATGCAAACATTTTTCGGGGCTCTCTGTCCTATCAGCCGGGCCTGCGCCTGGCATGAGCAGAAAGCTGTAGAGCATGAATCAAGGCTGGAGAAGGCAAGGACGGTAGGCATACCTGCCAACGTTGAGGCAGTCACACCAACCAACAGACTGAAGAAAGCTCCCAGGCATATCCGGCTTCCCACTACAAACAGGTGCAGCAAATTAAGGTAACGTTCCCAGGCCACAACAGAGAAACAGGAGGAATAAATTCCAAAGAGCTCCGGGTGAAAGGAGTCGCGTGATAAAGGTGCTAATGAAGGGCGAGATTAGTTTTAGCTGCTGGAGGGCAGCAACAGCCCTTTTCCCTAGAAATCTGACTTAATGGCTGGGCTCACACTATTAAAGAGAAGGAAAGAATTTGTCTGATTTTCACCAATGGGCGACATTAAAGTAGCCCCGTGAGTGTGACTGACATGGATTTATTACTCGGTGTGGTAACCCAGTGAATGGAAGCTACAATTAGTGATTCATGCTGCATTTTCTCTCCTCGGTCCAGCTCAGCCCTGTGCCTTCCAAAGCATGACTGACAGTCTTTCCCAGCCAGGGCTTGACATTGTCTGGCTGTGGCCTTTCCTTTTCAATCGGGAAGGCACTGTCTGGGGGAAGACTTGTGCCCCAGCAGAATGGCGATGTGGGGTTTTGTGCACAGTGAAAACTTCTCAAGAGTTGCTGCTTTTCAAATGAAGTTTCACATTCTAACTTTCAAAATTGTTATGATCCTCTTTTGCAGTTTAGCAAGGGTCAACAGGTCCCTTTGGGCCATCTCTGTTTAACAGCTGGCTACATTTCTTAATTATACCAAACTCCTCAACCATTTTAACCTTTAACCATTTTAAACTGCATCAACATTTACTGTTTCATTTCCCAATCTCCTCAGTTGCTTCAATTCAAACAAACCCCATTATAAAAATAAATAATTCTTGAAAAAACAACAAATTCAAGTCTAAAAACAGTCAATCTTAGGTTCTCAAATGCTCCCATGTTGTTTATAAATTTATTAAGATTTCAACTTCCAATGCAGTGTGCGTAAGATCAAAGTACATTACATACACATATAAAAATGTCCTAATGAGACTCATTATTTTGTATGACTAAGGAATGCTGAAGAAAACCTCTCAAAATTTTTATTTAAATTAAAAAAATGTTTTTATTGAAGAGGCTGCTGGGATCTAGCTTTGTCACTGCTAAGGGTAGATGTTTGAGAGTCAGGTCAGTCCCCACATGAAAATAAAAGTGTCCTTTTTAATGTAACAGAATTTCATGTCTGTATGAATCAGAAATCCACTTAAAATTTAATCACAACACTTAGTGAAGACACTGGAAACTTCAGATGTCCTGGAGATTCAGTTATATAAAAGTATTTGATCAACTAGAATAGTTTTCTGACATATTTAACCCAATAGAAGTGAATCAATCATGTAAGTATTTGTGATCATGCCGACAGGGGACTGAGGTCATATTCTGCTGGAGAGGCTGGACCCCAACTGGAGATCTTAGCACACCAGGGAAATTCAGAGATCAGAAGTGACTCTCACTAGTGTCTTCAGCATCACTGGTACCCTTCCCTGAGCCACTGGATCAACACAACTCCCAGGGCTTCCACACAGCATGGTCCTGGTCAGGCTGTGTGACTAACTTGCTTCTAGTAACAGAATTTTGCAGCCCACATGAGGCTCTTGGCCAAACGTTTCCCTTCACTGCGCCAATTGCATTCATTTGCATCCGTTTGTGGTGCACACACACTATCACTGGATCTTACAGGCTCCTCTCTGCCCTTTCCTCTGGGGTCTACTGACCAAGCAGTGGAGGATTTTCCTAATCTCTCAGTGCTGCTGTAGATCCCTGCCTGAGAAAGGATTCCTGGAGACTAATGCTCCCCAACCGTGTCCCTCCACTAACCCCTTCTTCTGGCCACATCCCCATGTGAAGCTCGCCCTGATGCTGGCTGAGGCATTTACCAACAGCAAGCAGTTTTCCATTTTGCAGATTTTTCATTGCAAATATCTTCACTAACTTTTCTTGACCTCCAGGTCAAGTGCCAAGCGAACCGAAGGCCACACAGCTCAGAAAATGGAAAATGGAAGAATTAGGCCATGCCATCGAAACTCGGTATTTGCTAAAGAAAATGACTTTAGAAGGTGTCCACCTTCCACTGGGGAAAGAATCCAGGACACAAACAGGAGACAGCGGTGATGTGCTCGGAAAGCAAGCTCCTCCACATAACAAAGCTTTGCATAAAAGCTGCTGTGCTGTACCGCCCACCAAGGAACTACAGACAGAGCCTATAAGCGCATCCGTCTATTTTGGCCCATGACAATCGAATGCACGGCTGATCAAGTTTTTCTTTAGGCACTTATTATGAAGTTGGTTTATTTACTTGACAATTATTGACTGTTTAATTAAAGAAGCAAGTGCTAACATCAGATAAACAGCATATTCCCTTGGGAAGAAACAGGGACCCTTCCTCTTCCGAGACCCTCTGGTGGCCAGCACCTGTTGGGAACACACAGCACCGTGCTCTGCTGCCCCCACTACTCCACAGCAGAGTGGCCTAAGTGGACCACAGGCAGCGACAGCGACTACTCGCCGGTCTTAATTAAAGGAGTAAACACACATCCATAAAAGCACCACAAACATTTGAATAAAGGATTCAATTATGTTGAGAGAGCCATGCTTTAGATGAGCAAAGTAATGGCCTGAGTACATAAATTACAGTTGCGATTTTGTTTGTGACAGTATCTTGGTGGTCTAACTTATTAGGCTTTAGCTAAATGGGTTAAAGCAGACAGAGCAGTAACCAACTTGTGTGGCTGGAAGGCAGGGAATTATTCTATAGTAATGAAGATATTCTTTCACGTTCAAATAAAAATATAAAAAACCAATGTCACAAAGTTACTGGTATAATCACTTTAATTAAGCACAATTCATTTGATCCTTACCCAGACCTTCTAAGATTACTGCATGTGCACAGCCAATTATAAATATCAAGAGAAATCCCCATTCTCATTACAAGAAACTAAAGCAACTAATAATTCATGTTCTCACAATCTGGATCCATTCTATCTTGCATATGGTGCATGCCTCTGTTTTCACCAAACATACAGTACACATCTCTTTCTTTGCTCAGGAAAATGGGGAGAGGGAAGTTGGAGTGATCGCTCAATGGTTAAGTGCACTTTATGCTCTTGCAGAGGACCAGGTTCAGTTCCCAGCACCTGGTTGTCATCTGCCATGTGGGTGCTGAGAACCAAACCTGGGTCTTCTATAAAAGCAAAAAATGCTTTTAACCACAGAGTCATCTCTCCAGCCCCCATTTAGGGAAATTTTTAATAGTAATGGAATGGGTAAAGAGGTTTGTATTCTTAGTAGCTTTGTTTAACTGGCTACGCTGGTCACCTATAAGAAAATGAAAAACTCCCCCTTATTTTTCTATGTTCTATCCAAGCCAAGAGAATGTCTTGTAAGGAGACATCACACCATGGAAGTAGCAGCCTGCTATTCATTGCACATGGAGGGAAAGTGGCTGCCTTAGAGGTCAAACTGAAATGCACTAAGATATGATGAAAGTCTGGCATCCATAGGGACATAGGCACATCCTTGGGCCAAGCTGGATTTCTGACTCCAAGGGTGCATACAGTCTAACAGCTCACTCTGAGTGGTAACTCTTTATTTTCCACAGTCATTATTCTATTACTTAGATAAAACTTACTGGGAAGTCTTCAAGTAACAGGAAAACAATATTTAAAATTGCTACTTGATTATTAGAAAAGAGATAATATGGGGAAGAAAGGAGAGAAATTAATTCAAAAGAATTTGT
>LOJH01026188.1:11410-24408 GCA_001685095.1 Ellobius talpinus
GTTAGCAATAAGAAGCTAGAGCTAATGGGCCAAGCAGTGATTTAATTAATATGGTATCTGTGTGCTTATTTTGGTTCTGAGCAGCTGGGAACCAACAAGCGATCTCCTCCAACATATGGAAATGTTCATGTATGATGTGTGTGCATATGTATGCTCATGTGTATGGATGAGGATGATGATGAGTGTGTGTTTGTGTGTGTGAGTGCAGGTGGTCGAATGCCACAGAGTGCTTATGGGGGCCAGAGGACAACCTTGGGTGTCAGTCTTTGCTTTCTATTGTGTTGGGGCAAGGTGTTCACCATTGTGCATATGAGGTAAGTCACAGATTCTTCTAGGTCTGGCTCATTTGCCATGAGAGTATAGGAAGTATAAATGTGGGTTGTTTAGTCTGGCTTTGTGTGAGCTCTGAATATCTGAACTGAGAGTGTTACACTCACACAGAAAACATGGTGCCCCCTTGAGCCGTCTCTCCAGAACAAGATCGCTTCTCAACGTGACTGTAGACAGAAATGGTCCAAACTCAAACTTTAAGACAAGGTTGTAATCATTATCAACACGGCACATGCTGAGATTGCTACCTGCAGTGGTGATGAGCCAGAGTCCACCCCCATATTCCCCAGACTCTGTTGCCCCAGAAGGGATCTCAGGAGATCCATGTTGCTTTCAGGGCTCCAAGACTCAACAGACAGAAGAGTGTAGCAGAAAATAGCCCAGAGCTACCATGGAATTGCTTCCTTCTCTTGCTGACTGTGTGACCCTGGGCAAGCCCCTCGCCCTCTCTCTGCCTTAGGCTCACTCTCACTGGCACACAAGTTGCTTAGGGATGCTGTAGAGTAAATGGATTAATGCTAGTCATGCAGTGGCACAGAGGAGCATGCCAGGGGCCTTGTAATTCTCTCTCAGTATTGCGCCCACCCACAGGGAATTTGCTGTCTAGGGGAGGAAAGGGCTTGCAAGAAGAGCACGGAGCATGTCTGGTGGAGACCTGGGGAACATTAGCGACTGGACCCCTGGGCTGGGGTTTCAAAGAGACTCTCAGCATGAGTTGTAGGCTGCCGACTTGTAATGCAAACAGCCATCTTCCTGAGTTTGGGGACCACTGATTGTGTGGAGTAAAATCTATAGATCAGTGATTATGTGTCTTGACCAGTGTTTGTGGTAATCTGACTGCCACAGAAAGGCTGTAGGGTGGGACCGGAGGTTCCTTGCCAATAGCCGCACCTCTCAGCACACTGATGCTGTTTCTGTAAGGTTTCACATTTGTTTCACAGATTGATACATGGAGGCCTTGGCCAGGAGAAGGAAGCTCCTGGAAGTCTTACTCTCTTCTCTATAGCCTTGCCTTTTTTTTTTAAGGATTTGTTTATTATGTACACAGTGGTCGGTCTGCATATATTCCTGCACACCAGAAGTGGTCACCAGTTCTCATTACAGATGGTTGTGAGCCACCATGTGGTTGCTGGGACTTGAACTCAGGACCTCTAGGGAGGAACTGCTGATACTCTTAACCTCTGAGCCATCTCTCCAGCCCTATCCTTGGCTTCTTGGGACTGTTCTTTAAGTCTCAAGTCCAACTTTAAGTCTGTTGACCTGCGAAGGACAGAGATGGTAGAGGTGAACCATAATGCATGTAGACCACTCTCCCCCTGCCTAGGACTGGAGGCTCCACACTCACCTCTCTGCCCTGCTCCCCTTCCCTATGTGGTGCAGGACTCCGTGGCTCACAGGGGACCCTAGTGTTCAGCTGTGTCTGCAGCTGCTTTCCTTCCCGTCAGGGCGGGAGAGGTCACATCTCTGGAATTTCCTTTCCATTTTGAGTCAGAGGAACCTGTAACTGTTGGCTCCCAGGGCTTGGAGCCAGAGTCAAAGAGAAGTTCTGACCAGGCTTTTGTGGCACCTCTTCCTCCTCCTGGAGAAAGCATGTGAGGGCAGTGGGGTTGCTAAGGACCATATATCCACCCCACGTATACACATATGTGTTCATTATGGGACTTTGCTGGGGAGGCATGAATAGCATCACTTCATCCCATATGGAAGGGACATCAGCAAGCCAAAGAGAAGTGTTCATCCAAGAAGTGAGCCAGTGAATTTGTGGAGATGGTTTACAGGAGCACGGGCTACTCAAAGACAGCCACATGGAGCACAGTCCCAGCCCATCAACTTTATCTCATATATAACGATGATTGGTATCTTGGGGAAAGGAGGGACCATGTGAGGATGTTAGGGAGCCCTGTGTCTTCTAAGCCTGGTGAATTCTTCCTAGTCCTCCATGCAGGAATGTTAACGGGCCAGATGTCATGAAGGTCTTGTGTAGGTGGTCACAGCTACTCTACTTCAAGATGGAAAGGGTTCTCTCCAGTAGAGCGACCGTCTGCATTACAATGATATAGTGTTATTATATTGCAGCTATACACATATATGCATGCAATATCTATTTTTATATTACATGTATCACAGTATGTATTATATGTGATATACATATGGCACATACATGCCTCTATTTCACTTATATATACCCTATGATATAGTCCCCAAAGTTCAAGGTTCCCAGGGCAGCAGCACTGAGAGATGGAGTTGTCAGGAGGTGATGAAGGCACAATGTCTCCTCAATTCCTCTATTCTAGTATTAACAAAGCAATAGGTTGTCACAGGCCTGGCTTGGTTCGGACCCTCACTTCCTCTGACTGGCTTGCTGTGTCTTGCTATGTGACATCCTTTGCGATGCCATGAGAGAGCTTGACCGAGCAGAGCAGATATCAACTCTATGCTCTCAGACTTATTAGTCTCCAGAATCAAGGGCCAAATATAGTTCTACCCCATATAAATGAATAAGCCCCCCTTCTCAGGCACTCAGCCGTAGCCACAGACATACCCACCCTTGTAAACAAATATCTGTTATATATCTTTGTTCTAGTCCAAATACTGAATGTTCTGGAGAGGTGTCAGATGAAAAGACACCTAGGGGAATCGTGAACGTCTGTCTGTATGAAGGGCTGTTGCCATGGCAGCTCAGCACCCTTTGGCGGCCTCCTAATGAAGAGTTATTACTTCTTAGCTAAAGCACATCGCAGGAAACGGATTAGTCATCAATTTACAGAGAGATACAAGTTATTTTTTTTCTTTCAATTGCTTTTGGATGTAAACACGCTGATCTAGGAGTGACAATTCATGCCCACGTCTGACTCACTCACCCCCACTCTTTCGTCACTGAGTTAGCAAAGGAAGGAATGTGAGCTCTCTACTGTCCCCAGGGACTCCTCAAGCCGAAGCTGTGGGTGGCATCTCAGATGTATCCTGTGGCTAGAGGGTTTCAGGCAAGAAAGTCTATAGTGCTAACAGGCCACACTGTGCCTGACGGGAATATGCCCTGGGCTTCTCTGAACTCCACATCAGAGCTGAAGTGCTGGAAGGGCTCCTTGTTCGCAAGAGGAGTGCACCTCACATCATAGGTAGGGCCTACCTCTGTCCCTTAGGTCTAGACGCTGTCCTCTCCTGGTCCTCCTGTAGTCAGGGGCCAGAGAAGAGAGGTGACAGGATTAGAGCGGCGCTGAGCATCTAGGTTTCTGAGCTGTTGGCAGGCTTACATTTCCCTCTTGGGACCTGGAGATGTCTCTGATAGCTGAGAATCTTACACCATTGTTTCTCCTGCTGCTTCTGTGTTCCTGAGATGTCTTTGTCCTCCTGCATCCCTGTTCTCAGACCAGCCCCCCACCACATAGATAAGTATCCCCGTGCAGCATCCACAAAGGAAACCCACAGAAACCCTCATGTGCTCAGGAGCTCCCGTGGAAATAAATACTTTAACTCCACAAATCCATACGGGTCACCTTTCAGGCCACATATTTGTCGGGCATAAAATATGTAAGGTAATAAGCAATAGAAACAATTGTAATAAATAATTGAGAGAGTTTCCTCTTCCACTCTGAAACCACGGGCTATGTGGATGGAGAAAGTGAGTACATGGGTATCTCGGCCATTTTCTAAGTCCCCTCTTCTGGCTTCCTGTCTGTCGCTATAATAAAACAGCTTGACCAGGGGAGCTGGCGATTTGGCTCAGCCGTTAAAGAGCTCCAGTTGCTCTTACGAGCACCAGGGTTCAGTTCCCAGCACCACTGGGTGGCTCACAGCTCTCCATAGCTCCAGTTCCAGGGGATCTGACACTGTCTTCTGGCTTCCACAGGCACAGACATACAAGCAAGCAAACACTCATTCACATAAACTGTCTAATATCTATATGATCTCTCTATATCTCTCTATATCTGTATCTATATCTATCTTTTCCTGGCCAAAAGCAACTTGGAATGGAAAGGACTTATCCGGCTTATACTTTCAGGTCACCATCTGTCACTGAGGGAGATCAGTGAGGGAATTCAAGCAGGAACCTGAAACAGAAACCATTGTCTCTGCGGCTTAGAGGAACCTGAGTGCTGGCCTCACTCTCTGGCTCACTCCCTCTGGTACTCAGCTAGCTTCCTTATGTGACTCAGGACCACCTGCCTAGGAATGGTTCATAGTAGGCTAGGCCCACCTACATCTCTTATCAGTCAAGACAATCCCTCCAAACATGCCCATCGACCAATCTGATACTCAGTTCAGCAACGCAATGCAGCTCCCAACACTCATGTCAGGTGACCCATAACTGGCTGCCACTCCAGTTCCAAGGAATGGGGCTCTCTATTCCTGGCCTCTGTAGGTGCCGCAACATACATAGGAATATCTGTGCACAGATGCACATACATCCCCACACGAGTAATAATTTTAAAGTTACTTTTAAAGATTCCCATTTCCTGAGAGGAAATGAAGAACTGAGCGAGTATGTAGAAAGAAAAAGCACAGGAACTGGGGCTTCTGGCCAGCAGAAGGGAAAGCACTCAAGAAACCTCCATGTCACTTACCATTAACGGGAAATGGCATCCATGGAGCTTTGGGGAAAGATTCCCTGGGTAAGATCATTTGGAAAAGCCTTACAAGGCACGGAGGCCTGCCATTTGTTCTCTGTCTACTCTCTGCCTGTAAACTTGGTTTGATAAGAACTTTCAGGGAAGGGCTCTAGATTCTGTCCCTGCAGGTCCTGGGCTCGCACTCAAATGGCAAATCGTGTAAGCGATAAGGAAATCAGTTGGTTCTTTAAAGTTAAAAGAAGACGGGACTTAAAATGTCATTTGGTGGACAGGTGAGAAGTTTTCCCACAACCAGACGCCCCAGATAAACCATATTATTTAGCAAATGTCCACAGGGAAACAACCGAGCAGATACTTAGCGAGCGAAGAAAGAGCTAAAGATGTCTGAAACATAAAGTGACCCTGTGGGTGGCCAGGGATTGAAGGGTTAAAGGACCTGGCTCACATGGAAAAGAAACAGCTTTAAAAGTCTCAGGCTCACAGTGCAAACCAGAGGTGAGAGGAACCCAGGGAAAGATGTGAAGGGTAGGGACGAGGGAGAGAGACACCCTAGAATACAGAGAGTTCCTTTCATGAGTGGGGCAATGTCAGTCCTCCCACCCCAACCCCCCCTACCCCTACCCCACCCCCACCCCTGAGAGGAGCGGGGTGGGGGTGAGACACTGCTCTCTCAAGTAAGCCATGTGTCTTGTCTATGCCAAACAGCTCAGCCTTACGATGCACTCTCTTGCAAATCACTAAGAGCCACGTTTGGCTCTGAGACCAGGCATCCCAACCCCTCCCAAGAAGTAGAACTGGTCCCCAAGGTCAGATCCACCTGTATAAAGTAGAAAAAGAACTGCAAGAGCAGTGTTTAAATTGGATGCGTTATTTGCTTGAGCAAATGCCTGGTGTGTTTTTTGAGCTTTCTTTCTCTCTCTCTCTCTCTCTCTCTCTCTCTCTCTCTCTCTCTCTTTTCTCCCCAGAAGAAAAGATAAAGAGACACAAAAGTCTGCAAGAGCATAGGTGGGGAGATGCTTATATTGGAGTCCTGTCCTGTCTGCCCGCCTGGCCCCTCCGCGACCTTGACTTCCTCTGCAATCTCCACTCTGTGGTGGCATTCAGTACTTCTGCCAAGGCCAAGGTCAGGGAAAGAGAGTGTGTGCCTAGCCTCCTAGCTACTGTTGGGCCTGGGGACAACCTTCCTTTAAAATATCAATGTGGACACAGCTCCTTTGGTCATATTTAGGGACAGCTCTCTGTAGTGGGGACATGGGTACATTTCAGAGGGAGCAGCCGGGTGCAATTAAATATGACAAGTGAATGTGTCCCATGCGTTCTCTAAAGTGTTGCTGTCACTGGGACTCCAGCGTCGTGATTTGAGCCACACAGAAGAGCCTTTGTGTCCACTCTGGGCTGTAGGTCAAAGCCACTTGAGGAGTGGCTTCCAGCGACTTAAGGAGTGGGCCTTCCCCACACACCAGGTCAGACTCTTGGAGCCTCTCTGCTAGCCTGGAAACATTTTGCTAAGAGCCCAAAGAGGTCCAGGGGTTGAGTCAGACCCAGCCCCCTGTGGCAGGCTGTGCTACAGTGACAGTCTGGTGTGTGTGAGGGTGGGGGTGAGGGATCCTTGCAGTCCCCGGGCCCTAACACAGTGGTGAAAATGGGCTTTGGTTTGTAGTGCGTCCACCTGGTACTGGTCGGCTAGTCCTGCTCTCAGGAGCCTTCTTGTTCTCCAGTTCCTAGTGGCTTTTCTGGGGAGACTGGAGAGAAACTAAGCAGCAATTGATGGGAATGTGTGGGCTTTCAGGAGGGGGACGTCCACAGAGGCTCTGAGTTCTGAGCTGAGTCCAGCTCAAACCTGCTCCTCCTGCAGTGTGTGTGTGTGTGTGTGTGTGTGTGTGTGTGTGTGTGTGTGTGTGTAGCCCTAGCTAGTACAGTCTAGAACTTGCTAGCCTCCAAGTCTAGAACTTGCTATGTAGACCAGGCTGGCCTCATAAAAATCTTCCTTCCTTTGCCTCCCAAGTGCCGGAATTAAAGATCATAAACCACTCTACACCACTAGGCCCTGCTGGCTTTTCTTTAAATTAAAATATAATTGCTCAGAGCTCTTTCTTAATTCCATTTTTCATTTTTACCTGCTTTTTGGTACTTCCTTGCTTCTTGGCCCTGTCCCACTCCCAGCCCTCCCTGACTCTGTTCCTTCCTTCCATTTCTCCCCCTCTCCCCTCCACTGCTCTTCCCTGCTTTCTTCCCTCTGTCCCTTCCCAGTCCCTTGTCCTCCTTTCTGTAACCACCCTGGTCACTACACAAACATCCCCTTAAAGACTAGCCCAGGAGTCAGCCCCACAGGCTAAAAACAATGCCCTGTTAATTAATCATATTAGTATGTCATGATCATATTAATTAGTCACTTCTCTCTGTGGGCACCCAACATTGTGGCTTTGGGCATAAAGCACAGACAGGAAAAGCCATGCAAGCCAGCTTCACAGGTGAAGCTGCCATGCCATAGTGGGAGTGGCCATCAGGCCTCCTGGGCAGACTCAGGAAGCAGCCGCCACGAAGTATCACAGATGTGGTCTAGAGCCTGGCTCTGGGTCAGGTGACCATACTGACTCTCAGATGACAGAGTAGAGTGGGCCTGTGGGTCAGAGCTACGGCTAAAGGTTAGCCCATACCCACGGAGTAGCTGTGGTGGAGGAACTGACATCGGTCATGTCTCTGAGACGCTAGCCATCCCAAGTAGTAAGTTGCGGTCCTCTCCTCAGCCTCTGTGAGGGGCGTTCTCGCTCATTATTTGTGCAGTGGGATTTATTTCTCACTCACTAGAGAAGTGTGGAATGTTGTTTCCTTCCCCAAAGATTGCCACCAGTGTGTGACAGTTTGCAGGACGTGGGCTATTTTTGATTTCTTTAGCTTAATCTCCAAAATGATCTGGTAACCTCCGGTTGTTCTCTGTTTTCCCACAGTACAGCTCACTCAATCAAGAGGCTTTTTCTTTTCTTTCTTTTTTTTTAAAGTATTCTCATTATTTGTAACTCAGTAGCTTTTCCTGGCTTCCTACCACACAAGGCCTCGAGCCTTTCCTGGTGTCATTTCTTTGTTGTTTGTTTGCATGTGTGGGTGTGTATTGTATGTGTGCCTGTGTGTTTGTGTGGGAGCACATACATGTGTGAGTGTATGAACATTTGTGTACCTGTGTGTGTGAGAGCCTGAGGATCTTGGGGATTGCCCTCAGTTGCTCTCCGCCTCGGGCCTTGAGTCAGGGTCTCTCAGTGGACCCCAGAGCTTTCCTGGAGCAAGTCCAACCCTTGGTGTCTGCTATGAGGCCCACCTGGCTTTTGCATGGGTGCTGGGGGTGCTCTCCGGGTCTTCCTGCTTCTGCTTTGTCCACTGAGCTGGGGAGGAGGCTGCCATCCTGTGGCCAGCATGGTGTTGGCTCCGGACCATCATCCCCCCCACCCCCGCTCTTCACCTGCCCAAGTTCTGCTGCTGAAGATAGCTAGAAAGGTGTCAGGTTCAAGCCCCTGAACTCCAACTAGCACGGACATCCCAGGGCCTCCATGTCTGAGGCCTCCACGGGGACCAGAACCATCTTGTGTCCCAGGTGTCAACAGCCCCAAGCTTCCGTCTGACCCAGCTTCTTGAAACTACTCAGATTCCTAAGACGATTGGCCTGCAAAACCCCCCATGCCTTCTGCTGCTGCTGGAAGCTAAAGGAAGCAGGGGTCCACTGTCAAAGGCATGCTGGGTACAAACTCCTCCCTGCTTACCCTTTGCAATTCCAATGTGGGAGGCAGGAAGATGGAAAGTTCCAGGCCAGCTTGTGCAGTATACGGAGTCGGTCTTGAAAACAACCAACAGTGAATTTTCTCAGTTTATTTTCTCAATAAACACACACACGAATTTCTTTATGGTAGAAAAGACATGACAGAGGTAAGTGGCACTTCTGAGTGGAAATACTGACTTTGCCAAAAGAGGGCTTCAAGGATGTTTCTATTGTCTCATGTCCCAGGGTGTCTTCTTCCCTAGGTGTCTTTCAAGGTTGAGAGGCTGTGGGAAGTGAACGAGCAGGGGAAGCCGAGGCGTGCGTTTTAACAGAGACAGTGGTGTGGCGGAACCATCGCTTTGCACACGGTGAAGAAGTGTCACTCTGATTTGAGAGAAAGCTGAATGGTTCATAGCTAGGCAGGATATTCGGGGCAGGAAGGACCCCTGGGAAGAAGGGAGATGCGAGGAGACACAGAGGAAGCAGGGAAGCAGGATGGACAGGACAGTATGCAGGAGAGGGAAATGAGCCTGGGGCAGCACATAGACGAACAGAAATGGGTTAACTTAAGTTATAAGAGCTAAGCTGAAAACAAGCCTGAGCTACCGGCCGAGCTTTCATAGTCAATAAGTCTCCGTGTCATTCTTTGTGAGCTGGAGGCCCCAAAAGAAAAATCCACCTACACAGTGGCTCATAGCGAAGTAACAAGCTAGGATTGGCCCTCGGGCCCTAAAGTGTCCCCTAAGACCAGAACTTTGGAAAAGGAGAGAGATGTAGTTAGCAGTTTGTTGTTATTGTTTGTTTTGGTTTTTGTCTTCTCAGTTAGGTCTCGCTGTGTCAGAATAGCCCTAGCTAACCAGGAATTTGTTATGTAAACCAGGCACTCTCCTGAGTGCTGGAACTAAAGGCTGTATCACCACGCTCTGTCTTTGTTTAGCTCTGAAAACAAGCAAGCTAAACCAGCAAGGGAACTTGGATGAATACTTCATGCCACCTCTGTTTTCTTTCCTTCGTGATTGCTGCTGGAGAGCCCACTTGGACCCCGCCCCCATCTCGTAAACTCAGCCCTGCACTGCACCTGGCTCAGCATCCAGCAGCTGGGGCTTGCGCCTGCATCCCGGGGCTTCTCTTCTCCTCCACCCAGCACTGTTGGTAGCTGGGCTGGGTCCTTCCCAACCTCGAGCTGCGAGCTGCGCTGCGTCTGAGCCCTGCTGCTCGCTCACACACACTGGGAGGACTCCAGGAGGCCATCTTAGCTGTTTTCTTCAGCCTGGGCCCTCGTGGGAGCAGGGTTCTGAGCTCCCACAATGCCAAGGACAAGATGCTCCAACCACACAGCAGTCTTTGGAGTCAGGCCACCTGCCTCAGGAGTCAGCTGAGTTCTGTCCTAGCCCTGCTAGCCCAGCTAGGCACGGAAAACCATCCTTACCTCATCTGTTTCTGTGAATTTTGTCTGTTGGCGTGTCATGCTACAGAGAGTTGAGGGACTTCCTTCTACCTCAGTCACTCTTAGAGACAGTCTTCCTTTCTGGTCTCCAGGGCCTCTTAGGCCTTGCGTTTGGGTCTGGCTACACCATAGAAGGGCTTTTCGCATTTAAAACACTCCGTGCGGGTGGGGGCAGGAGAGAGATGACACCGAAAACCCACTTCAACATCAGAGACTCAGTTCTCCTCAGAACCTTCCAGGACTGACACACACTCTGGGACAATGACAGGTTCACCTGTCCCTTACAGGTCTGGGACCCTGGTGGGATTAGGATGGGAATAGGGCCTTGGAGAGCGTCTAGAGAGTGGCAGTGAAAATCAGGGCCACCTGCAGAGCAGTGGTAAGATGGAGGTCACCAAGGATATAGATCCTGAGGTAGAGCCTTCCCCTTGTTCAGATTCTTATATCCTGGGTGAGGTTGCTTCATGCTGTAACATGCATGGAACAGAACATCCACAGAACACAGGACTGTTTCCTATGTGGTTGATAACATGGTTAGTATGTCATCACCTGGGATCAGATGCAAGCAGAGTCACTGAGGGTCTGGTTGGGGGAGGGGCGTGGCTGTCTTCTGTTCCCACAACGATGCTGGAACGGCTACAGAATGTGAGCCTGATCCCGAGGTTAACAGCCTTGTCTCGGGGTTGCCGAGGCACACAGAATTTTTCTCTTAACCAGAGTGCAAGTGTTTGGAGCTCATCATTCAAAGCGAAGTTAATCCCCGAGGAGAGGCGCCTGGCTGAGAGCCCAGAGCCTGTTGACTGCAGCTTCAGAATGCTGGGTAGGAAGGCCAGTCTTGAGAGAGGAGCCGCACGCTCGGTGTGGTCTACACACTTCTGGATCTGGCTTTGGTGTCTCCAGCAGAAGAACCTGGGAAGATAGATGCTGAGGGGAGCAGGACTCCCAAAGGTGTGTCCACCTAGGACCTCCGAGGGTCACTTCACTTGGAAATAGGTTCTGTACAGATGCCATTCTTCATGACCAAGTCATGGTGAGTTAGGCTGGACCTAAGCCAGAGGTCAGAGTCCTTATAAAGAAAGAGCACTTGTCAACAGAAGACAGGGAGCAGGGGAAGGAAGTCTAGTGACCATGGAGACAGCAATTGCCCAGGAACAGCATGGGCTGCTGGCTATTGGCAGGAGCTGAGGACAGTGAGGAAGGGAGCGACCCTGCTGGTGCTTCCATGTGTGTGAAATTCTTCATAATTCGTACAACCGCTTCGCTTCCAGCAAAGTCTCCTTGCTACCTTGCAATCTGCACAAGCTTTGATTTCGTTCTTGACTAAGAGGCCGAGAACCTAGACACATCCAGCACAGACCAGGTATCCTTTGAAAAAGAAGAAGAAAAGCTATCAATATTCCAGATTGAAATACAATTTGTACATGATAGCAGAAACCCACACACCTTAAGTATCCAGGATGAGGAGTTTTCGATCATTGTTTTATTTTTTCAGTTCTGGGGCTAGAGCCCAGTGCCTCATATATCATTAGCAAATACTCTACCACCAAGCCACATACATCCTCAGGCTTCTTTTCACTTTTTATTTTCAGACAGGGTCTCACTAGCTCACCCAGGCTTGTCTTGAGCTCACGCTGTGGTGGGTCTGAAGTAGCACCTCACTATAATCACTAAGACCCCCTCAAATCTCCCTCTGGTGAGTCTCCACCACTTAAGGGTTTCACAACCTTCCAAAAATACTGTCGCCAGCTGGGGACCAAGTGTTCAAGCGCAGGCCTGTAGGAACACTTGGCATTCAAAGCTTAGCACTGTGTATTTCTGTCCACACGAGAGCCTGTGCCCCTTAGGGTCTCTGTGGAAGGACAGGACACCTGCCCACAGGAGGCTCCCACTCAGCGTGGAAGCTGTGGAAAGATGAGGAAGTGTGTTCTCGGTGATCATTGTCACCTTTGGAGTGGAAAGAAATTAGAATGCAGACAAGGCAGGGGGTGGAGTGGGGAGCTGATGCCCTGGGGAGCAGGCTGGCCAAGCCCTGTGACTCTGCATCACCCCAAGGCCCATCCTCATCCTTCACAGTCTGGGAACAGCTGAGGTTGGTCATGGTGGGACCTGGTGTTTCTAGCACACTGCCCTGTTCACAGAGCCTGAGTACAGAAAGGAGCTGGGATGGCTCTACCGCAGTATTCTGCTGAGGCTTCTGGGAGAGTCTGGGTCTGGGTCTACTTCTGCATCTGTGCCTTTAGGAAAATGATTTTGGCTGCAGCTCAGCACCAGCCAGGAGGCCTGCTTGTCACTTTTGATTGGGTTCCATCTGTAAAGTGGGAAGGTGCGACCTTCTCGAGCCCAGTACACAGTTACCATGGTGATCTGAGGTTAAAGGGTAGCGATGTGGGAAAGCATGGGATGAGCTCAAAATTATGGACGATAGGCGGTTCTCATCGCTCTGTCATTTGGGTGGTGAATCCGGCTGCTGATGCCACCTGGGATTGTGGACAAGCACCATAGGAAAGAGCTTGGGACAAAGCCTGTGTCCTCCTGGGTTGGACAGAGCTGAATCAGCAGATATCTGCAAAGCCAAATATCTGTGCTTTTTCCTGGCTGTGGGGCACACAGTGGCTTGTGTCTGGTGAAGCACCTCTGGTGGCTTCTCATGGCTGTCTGCTCTGCCTGGCAGAGACAACATGGTAGTGCCCAGTGATGAACTGGAAGAAAGATGACAACGCACAGAGCCGATTCAAGGCGACAGTGAAATGTCACGAAGAGGCGTGACAGCAGCTGACTTACTGCACTGTCTAAAGATGGGAATAAAACCAACACAGAGACAGGAAGGGACACGGAGAAAAACTGAGGCGAAGAGACAGAGAGATGGAGAAACACACACACACACACACACACACACACACAC
>LOJH01026189.1:3943-15073 GCA_001685095.1 Ellobius talpinus
GACAGGCTCCAAAGCTACACAGAGAAACCCTGTCTCAAAAAAACAAAAAAGAAACAAAAATTTTAAATGTCCAGAAAACTTATAAAGGTTAAGATTACTCTTGAAAAATAACACCTTAAAATATGTCCATCTCTAGGGCATCTGGTATTAAAGACAGAAAGTGTAAGCCAGTCATTCTGAAACTTTAGCACCCTGGGGACTCGATGCAAGACAGTCAGGGTTCTGCCTGCAGGCCTTCTGGTTCAGAGGATTTCCACGCGGCTCCCAGGTCTGCTGCTGCTACAGGACAACACTTTGGAGAATCACAAGCTTCAAACTCAGGATGTGAAATCAGGTGTGGTGTCACCCTGTCACTCAGAAGGCAGCAGGCCTGAACTCTCCAGCACTCCACCCACTGAGGCAAGAGTATTTTGAGTTTGAGGCCCCTGTAGGCGACACACAGCAAGGTTGTCTGACAAACAACAAATTATAGGACTCAGATCTGGCCCCCAGGGCTCCTAGCAACTTCCAGACGGGTGCAGCAGGAAAATTAACAACCGCTAAATGAGAACAATAGGTGCGTGTTTGAGGAACAAAGAAGGACAGGGCTGAATGCGGACAATTTAGAAAAGCCAGAAGACGCTCAACGTGGACACCACCAAAGAGGGCAGGGACCTCCAGGAAGTGGGAAGAATTCTGTCGACTCCCGACTTTCCAGTAAATTTAACTGAACACAGCCCAATCTTTCCTTTTCAGCAAGTCCCACAGATACCGCTCACGTTTTCCGAGCGGTTTCTGAGAAGATAGTGACTTGCCGACAGTCAATCAGATAGTAGGAAGAAAGATGTGTATCCGATCTCAGCGGTGAGTAGTCGTTACTCAGGCGAGCCCTCTGCTTCTTCCTGCCACCCAGATGACAACCCTAAGCCCCTGCCTTCTTGCTCCAAGCCTTCCCTCTCCCTCCGCTCTTTTCCAGTTTCTTTCCCGCAGGTTCTTTCATGATTAACCACACGCATGGAGCAAGAACAAGAGACAAGTTTGCTCTGTGTAATCTAAGCCTCGGCGGAGAGGGAATGGAAATCCTTGTCTTGACCTGCCCGGCCTCCTCTAGGTCATTGTGAGGATCAAGAGCTTAATAAGATCAAGCTTCGTTCCCTGGCTCTCCCGCAGCCCCAGCAGCTGGCCACACCCTAGTACTAGACACTACAGACATTTTATTTGGCCTTAAGGGATGGGTGCTGTCCAGCAGGTGTGTCCCGTCTCCCCGGCGGGCGGGACCGCTGTTTCCGGGCTGTCCTGGCACCCGAACAGCGCTGGGCGTGGCTGCGGTCAGACAACCCCAAACCGAGATGACCTGGGGTAGAGGACGAGCGCGGCGAGCCCGCCGTCCGCAGGAGGAGCTGCCCAACCCTCGGCTCTCAGCCTCTGCGTCCGCTCAGGAACCCACGGCCCGCGCCAACTCCGGGACAGCGAAACCTCCGCGCCTCGGGTACCCGGCGGAGACCGGTCGCAGGCCTTGCAGTCGGGCCCACGAGAGTTAACCAACCTGCTCCAGCGGAGGCCGAGGGCCGGGCCGCTGAGCACCTCCCATTGGCCGCCGAGCCGGCTCTGCGCTCATTGGCGGAAGCGCTTGGCTGCTGCTTTTGGAGAGTTCCCATTGGCGCTGCGTTCCACCGAGACCGGGGAGTGGCGGCCCGGCCTCCGCAAGCTACCCCGGGTAAAGGTGGTGCTCCAGCTCCGTAGCTACCTTGCCACGCTCATTCTTAGCTGGAATCTTAACTTCCTTCGCAGCCCTCCTCTTGCTTGCTGCCAAGGCACCTCCTGGTCTTCCCTCTGATCCTTTTCTTCTTGTTGCTTTTCTTTTTCCTGCTTCTCCAGCTACCATTTCCCAGCTCCGCGTTTTCCTTAAATATTCCCTGGTCCCCCTAGCCTGTCATCCCAGGCATCCCCACCTGCCACCGTCTAACTTCTGCTCCTCCTTGACCTCCAGGGCCTTTTCGCCAGACTCTCCGACACTCCTCTTTCCCCCCTATTTGCCACCCTCTGACTCCCAAATTCCCACTAACTTTACTTCACTTCTTGACATTTGACTCTAATACTTTAGCTCTCTAAATTTGTACCTGTTGCAGCCTGGACTGCAAAAAGCCAGGCCGGTGCTACCCCTACCATGGACTTCTTGATGAGTGGTCTGGCAGCCTGCGGGGCCTGTGTGTTCACCAATCCCCTGGAGGTTGTGAAGACCAGAATGCAACTGCAGGGAGAACTGAAGGCTCCGGGAACCTACCAGCGCCACTACCGGAACGTCTTCCATGCCTTCTTCACCATTGGCAAGGTGGACGGTCTGGCTGCCTTGCAGAAGGGCCTGGCCCCTGCGCTCCTGTACCAGTTTCTGATGAATGGCATCCGACTGGGCACCTACGGGCTGGCGGAGGCTAGGGGATACCTGCGCACTGATGAAGGCGTCCACAGTCCTATCCGCAGCGCTGCAGCTGGGGCCCTAGCTGGGGTCATGGGAGCCTATCTGGGAAGCCCAATCTACATGGTAAGAGGGAGTTTTGTCTGGGGCCTTCATGAAAGACCCTTGGTATAGGGTGGGAGCCTGCCCTTCATAAGGGCATTGGTGACAGGGTGCTATGTCCCTGTAAGCAGGAAAAGCCACAGGAAAGTGCTGAAAAACTTCAAGACCTTCGATCTGCCTTATACATACCCACCCAACTGACTGCAATGTACTGAGATTACAGATTTTTGCTTTGAGGGAGTTCTTTGAGTGGGGGTGTCGTTTGTTTGTTGAGGCAGGGTTTCCCTCTATAGTAGTGTCAAAACTTCCGTATCGTAGCCTGGCTTCAAACCCACACTCCAACCTAGGCTTCCCAGTGCTGCAGTTAACAGGTGTGCTCCACAACTGCCTACAGCTGAGCTTTGGAATCAGACTCGGGAACTCGGGTCCTGGCTTGGAAAACCACTCACTGTTGCCACATCTATAAAACATGAATAATTATAGGCTTTTGTGTGGTTGTCAGGAGGATTAAAGACGACAAATGAGATAAATGTGAAGCATTAGTATAGGTCCTGGCAGATGGTAACCATTTGACAATATTTCTTTCCTATTTGTTTGTTTGTTGTTTGTTTGAGGATACAGGGTCTGGCTACATGGTCTAGGCTGGTCTGAAATTCACTGTGAACCCAAGCTGGCCTCTTGATCCTCCATGCCTTTGCCACCAGAGAGCTTTGAATACAAACATGTACCACCATGCCCAGTGATCGGGTAGCTTTTGTTGTCTGGTTATTGCCTAACCCTGAGGCTGACTTTGTGTGGGCAGGACGAGGACCTGAGTGACAAGCCTCAATGAGTGCAGAATCAGGAGGGTCCTGGGCATCACAGAATTGCAGTCTCACAGTTTACTCCTTTGAGTTATCAAATGTAGGTGAAGGGTTGGGAGCCTGAGACCCAGAGAGGGTAGGTGCCCGGCTCAAGGTCACACAGCTGTTTATTGTTGGGACTAGGCCAGGCTTAGTGTAACCAAAGAGAATGAGATGATCTATAGGAGAGCCAACTTGGTCTCACTCCTAGCGTATGAGATTTGAAGACAAAGGCAACTTCAAAGTCATCTGAACTCATACAGTTTTGGGCAGTCTGACAGGGAGGCTGGTGGAGGTGGCAGCTGGAGGTCTGAGCTGGAACAGAAGCTGGCAGAAGAGGCTGGACACCCTCATCTTGCCTAACATGAAATCTTAGGAAATATTGCCATTCTCCAAACTCCACTCCCCACCTCCCGCCCCAAGGGAAGTAAGATGTGGAGGGGGCGGGGTAACTTGCAGTGCTAGGAGGTCTGTCCCCTGGGACTGCAGCCAAGGGACACAGGTCTCATGACCAATTTGTTAAGTGGGAAGAAGAATAGTTATCAGATTAAAAGAATATATTGGTTGCTTAATACCCTAGAGGAAGTGCGAGGGGTTCGGGTGTTTTGGTCTCTATGATGGGGAGATGACCAAGGGGACACAGGCTATGATACTCTCTTGTCCCCAGGTGAAGACACACCTTCAGGCACAGGCAAAGTCTGAAATTGCTGTAGGGCACCAGTATAAGCATCAGGTGAGGGTCCCCCAAACCACTGGAGTACCCAACCATCTCCCCCAATTTCTCCCAGCTTTCTGCCTGTACCTAGGAGCCCCAACCCTAGTCACTGCTCTGCCCAACCCCATCCGGTCCCACTCGTCAGGCCCTGGAGCCCATCCTGACCCTCGTGTATCCTTGTCCCTCCAATCTCCCACACCTGTTTTTCCTGCCCCATTCTCTTGACCTGCTAATGCCCTCACTTCCATGCCTCCAGCCTGAACTCCGGGTTGGCAAGTGTCAGTAGACACCTCAGGGCCCCTATTCTGGCTCTAAGCCGACACTGGACTGGTTGTCTGGGCAACAGGTGCAAGAACCTTGTTATCAGGAGGCAGTCCCTGATGGTGGGGTGACTGAACCCCAACCCCATGGTCTCCCTCCCACCAGGGCATGTTTCAGGCACTAACCGAGATTGGCCAGAAACATGGTCTAGTGGGGTTGTGGCGTGGGGCCGTGGGCGGCCTGCCCAGAGTTGTCGTCGGCTCCTCTACCCAGCTGTGCACCTTCTCATCTACCAAGGACCTCTTGAGCCAGTGGGAGGTACTGCCAGGGAAGGGGTGGGACCATCCCTGGAATGGGGAACAAGGGTGGAAAAAGGGAGGTGGGCTCTGGATGGGATGGGGCCAAGGTTCAACAGTGAGGGAGAAGCAAGAGGGTTTGGGGTCATTGACTCCTTAGACAGGGTTCTGTCTTCTCCTACTTACTAGAAGCCCTCTAGATACTCCTCCTCCAGGTGGTATGGAAGCATCCAGAAATTGTGTTCCCAGGACAGGGCCAGTCCTACCCTAAGGTTGAATGACTGTGTGGCTGATAAAATTCTTTCTCTTTCTTATAGATCTTTCCTCCCCAGAGCTGGAAGGTGGCTCTGGCGGCTGCCATGCTGAGTGGCATCGCAATAGTCCTGGCCATGACACCCTTTGATGTGGCCAGCACAAGGCTCTATAACCAACCCACTGATACCCACGGCAAGGTAAGGGAGTGCTGTAGGGTAGGGTTCAGGCTGCCAGGGAAAGCTGGGGGGTGGAAAGCAATTCCTCAAGGGCTGCCTGCAGAGGTGTCTGACCCTGGTAGGCTCTGACATGCTCTTCCTCTGCTCTCCCTCCCTCTGACATGCTCCAGGGCCTCATGTACCGGGGGATCTTGGACGCTCTGCTACAGACAGCTCGGACAGAGGGCTTTTTTGGCATGTACAAGGGTATAGGTGCCTCCTATTTTCGCCTTGGCCCCCATACTATCCTCTCCCTCTTCTTCTGGGATCAGCTGCGCTTCTTCTACAGCACATACACTAAATGAGTCACACTCCTGTACTCCAAATCAACACTCTTTGGGCACCAGCCTCTACTACTTACTATCTCAGTGACTATTTACTGACCGATTGACTTCTCATGAACCTAAGGGGGACAGCCACACCCACTGCCTCTCAGTTCTCTTAGGGTTGAATCATTCTGAGCAGTAATTTCTGTCTTTCCCATGGATATTGCTTTAAATTGCCAAACAGGTCCCCCACACCCATCTCAGGGTTGAATCAGACACTCCAAAGTATATTTCTACTGCCATTCTTGGGTCCCTCCTGCTCCTGTACACAGCTTTAAAAGTCCTCCTTCCAAGACCAAAGGGAACTCGGGAGATCTAGGTGTCCTCTTAAGATTCAAAGCCACAGAAACTATGTTGTTTATAAAGCAAGTTTATTTCCGCAGAGAAGGTGTCTTATGTTTATGTCCAGGGAGGAAGCAGAAAGAAACTCCCCATCTCAGAACTGGGTCCCTGAGTCCTCAGCAGCAGTTATGTTGTGTTCCACCATCTTTACTGGGGACCAAAGATGTTGGGATCGTGAAGAGCCAAACTAGTCACCAGTTGTTCAAAGTTACCCAGGCTCCAAGGTGGACATGACAGATTTTCAGGGCCAAGAGACCTGCTGTTAGAGCTTAGGGAACAGATGGAGAAAGAATCCAGCTTGAGGTTTGCAAGATTACACTTCCTATTCCCCAGAAGACCAGGAATCCCTGACCCCCAAGCCCCTGGCTCATTTCTGCTTCCTTGAAGGAGTCCACCAGCCAATCTTCCTGTTTGACCCACCCAAGCCTAACTGTTGGGGGGGGGCGACACCCACTTGTGAGCTTCCCACCCTTTCCTTAGTTCTTACGGGGGCTGATTGAAGGTGAGCAAGAGATCAGTCTGGTACTGGGGCAGCCGAAGCAAGGCCTGATGTAGTGTGATATCCTTTGCTACCTAAAGGGATCAGAATCAGGATGCTTACAAGGATGGTACGTGGAGCTACCCCTCCCCGACTCCACATCCCCTTCGCCGTGGCCCTCACCTGCTGGTTTTCTTTAGCTACCTGCTGCTTGCCAGAAAGGAACCAGGCATCTTGACAGCTGCCCCTCAGGGATAAGTTCTCCAAACAGAGAGGCTGCACAGATAACACGTGCACGGCCCTAGCTCCCTGCACCCCGCCAACGTCCTCAAAATGGTACCTAGAGTGGGGGGGACAGGGGTAGGGAGGGACATCACTGAGTAACCCATCCCCGCCCTCGAGTCTCACTCTTCTGGCTAGTCGGCTATAGGCTATCGTCGCCCTTGGAGTTTTCGTTCTGAATAACCGTCCAGCCACAGGCCCCGCCCACCTCTTTGGCTCCTGGCCTCCCATTGGCTAGCTTTCTCACCGCGCAGCCGCTTCGCCCCGCACGTGGGCCTGCAGCTCCAGAAGTTCCACGATCAGACTCTGGTCGGTCACGGGATGGCAGAAAACTTCTTGGTTGTCCGGGACCGGTCGGAGGTCGCTGGAGAGGGACAGGGACACTCTAGTTGTCTCTGGCTTCTTCCCGCAACCTACCCGACCGGCCTCCGGGGCGCGCCTGGGCTTTCTCACCTCACATCAATGGCCCCAGGCGGGAGGATGGCCGAGAAGGCGCCTCCGAACAGTGGACAGTTTCTGGTGGGTTCCATAGATCTGGGACTCGAGTCTGGACATTAGCGAGGTTTTAAAGAAACCTATATGGGCCTTTGAGGCATATCTTCCTTTGGGGTTCCGGAGCAGCCACCGCCTCCTCCCGGCGTACTAAACTCTTGGACCTTTAAGATCGAGCCACGCCCTGCGATTACGCTAACCAATCAGCGCCCGCGCTCTGGGGGCGGAGCTATCCTTGAGGGCTGTGCTCTAAAATCCAGCTCTTTGGAAGGAGCCAGGTCCTGCGTAGGGTCTGGTCTGCTGTCCGTTCTGTGTTTAGGATTTGTGAGGCCGGTGTATGCCTGCGCCTGCTCCTTCCTTTGAAAGGAAGCACCTTCTAAGAACGTCACTTGAGACCGTCCTTAAGAACAGCTGTCCGACCGGGCGGTGGTCGTGCACCCCTTTAATCCCAGCACTAGGGAGGTAGAGGCAGGTGGATCTCTGTGAGTTTGAGGCCAACCTGGTCTACAAGAGCCATTCCAGGACAGGCTCCAAAGCTACAGAGACCCTGTCTCGAAAAACAAACAAATAATTGAATGAGTGAATAAATAAATAAATGAAAATAAGAACAGCTGTTCACCAGGCTGTGATGGTGCATGCCTTTAATCCCAGCACTAGGGAGTTCGAGTCCAACCTGGTCTACAAAGCGAGTTTCAGGGACAACCAGGGTTACACAGAGAAACCCTGTCTCCAGGGTGGCGGGGAAGCTAAGAACAGTTGTTCAATTAAAGGGCCTATGTAGGTGGGGTCTGATGAGTAAAGGGAGAATCATTTGAGGGTGTTCTTGGGTTACTTGATCCTGAATGGGTTGACAACCAAACTGATCAATTCCCGGATCTATGCTGGGAATTAAGGGAAACCTTAGGTCCAGGTGTGGGGGGGTCTGGGTTAGGGTTCAGACCTCAAACTTTGATACCTAACCTGAGGATTATGGTTCTAATCCCCTCAAATCTTCCCTGGGGGGCTGAGGGTAAGCGCTCCCCCAGTACACCTGGATCAAAGCACAGATTAAACTGTTGTTTTTCCTTTACAGATTTTTAGAGTGTTCTTTAAGTATTTGTTCAACTTTATCCTTCCAGTTAATTTCTCCATTCATCCTTGATCCCCAGCACCTGGCATAATATTTAGACCATAATAGGCCTAGGAGTATATGGTTACACTACTGAGTACATCTACTAGTGCCAATGCCTGGGAGCCAGGAGGCCACCCGTGCCCTCAGTGGATTCTAAGCAGCAACTACTTCCCAACTGAGAACTGAGTACTGGGTTTCTCATCTGGGCCACATGAACCCTTATAATTTACTGGAATGGAGCTGAAGGTTACGTGTTTGTTGATGCCAGCCGTTACCTTTGTGGGCCTGGCAATACAAAGGGACAGCTTACCAAGGCGTAAAGGTATCAGTGGAGCTTGCTTTGAGTCTTAAGAGTTTGATTTACAGAGCTCCTGAGGGGGATTCTCTACCATTAAGTTCTCTCTCTCTCTGTCTCTGTCTCTGTCTCTCTCTCTCTCTCTCTCTCTCCTTCCTTCTCTCCCCCCCTGCTCACACTTCCTTTAACTGCAATTGTCTCACCGTAGCCACCACACCCAGTTTGGACTCCTTATTTCTTACTGTAGGCATATGGTTTTTCTCCCAGTTTTTCCTCATCTCTAAAGCACTGTTGGGATTGAAATGTGCCCAGATATGGTGGCACATGTCTTTAATTCGTGCACTGGAGAGGCAAAAGCAATCAGATCTCTGTAGTTCAGGACCAGCCTCTTCGGCATAATGAGTTCCAGCCAGCTAGGGTTATATAGTGAGATTCTTCCCCAAGAATAAACAAACAAACAAATAGAATTGAGATGTGGATGTAGTTAGTCAATCTGTTTTTGAGTGGGTACTATGACTAGGTTAACTCCATAAGAGAAGAGGGGCTGCAGACCCCCATGGGATAGAAGGAACCTGGTCGCAGAGGGCTCTCTGAGCAGACCTTTCTGCCTCTCCTCCCCACCCCCCACCAGGAGCAACAACAGCTCTAATTGCTTTGTAAACAGCCAAGCAGATCTAAAATCCTTGGATAGAGACCTGCAAGGACAGAGATGTTATTAGCAAGATCATAGCACTGCGTACCAGAAATGGAGAACTGTTCACAGGCCAGAGAAAGTAGGAGAAAGCTGCTTCAGCTTTTCCCCCATGGAGTTCCTGACAGGCCTCATGTTCAGCTGTGGGGCTACAGGTAGCTGGAGACCCCTGCCTTTCCCCAGTCTCTGAGCTGTAGGACAGGATGGTAGCAGCAGAGTAGTACCAAGGCTCAGGGCCAGATCTCCCCTGTGGTGGAAGGCCCCTCGTCTTGGCAGTTCTCCAGATCTCTGCTGTTGGCTTGCCATCCCTCTCTTGGTATCTGCTATCTCCTCTAGCCTTCTCAGTGCTGACACCCCAGTGCGTTCCCTAAGAAATTCCCTAAGAAATAAGCCATCTGGGTCAGTTTGTTGCCATTCATTCTGAAAAATATCTGAGCCCAGTGGGACCCTCGGCCCACCCAGCTGCAGCTGGGGAGGGGAGAGGAGTGTCATAGACAAATCTCTGGCACACAGCTACTCTCCTCATGGTGTGTGTGTCCAGCCCGCAGCATGCTGGTGGCAGCAAGCCCACAACTGGGACAGGGGATTCTGTGCTCGGGGATGGTCCCTTTCCTTTGAAGGAACCAAAAAACAGACTTTGAGGGAGCTGGAAAGACGGACTAGCAGTTCCCAGCCCCCAAACAGTGGCTCACAACCATCTGCAACTCCAGTTCCAGGGGAACCAGTGCCCTCTTCTGACCTCCTCAGAAACCAGATACAGATACATGTGTAGTGCCCACAGGTGCAGGCTCATAAAATAAAAAATAAATCTAAAGGAAAAGAAAAGACTCTGACCCCCAGAGATACAGCATCCAGTGGCAAACATTCTTTTATGGAAGAGTTAAGGCAACATATTTCTTGTGTGCAGGAATTTTAAGCCTTCCATCCTACCATGGGTCCCTTTGATATTTTGGTGAAATTCATGAATACTTACCCAGAAGAATGTTTGTAAATTATAAAATAAAATGTTTAAGAACACAAGAGAAACTCATTTCTTTTGTTTTTCATTATGTAGTCTTGGCTGAACTGGAACTCGATGTGCAGACCAGGCCAGCTCCAAACACAAAGAAGTGTCTGCTCTTGAATGTATGTGCATCGCATGTGCGCGCACACGTGTGTGTGTGTGTGTGTGTGTGTGTGTGTGTGTTACTTGTGGAGTTCAGAAGAGGGTATTGGATCCCCTGGAACTGGAGTTAAGGATGGTTGTGAGCCACCATGTGGGTTCTGGATACCAAACCTGGGTCCTCTGTAAATGCAACAAGTGCTGAGCCATCTTTCCAGTCCCATGGCTATTTTCTTTTAAAGATTTATTTTTATTTGTGTGTGTTATGTGTGTGTGTGTGTGTGTGTGTGCCAGGTGTGTAGAGGTGTCCTTGGAGGCTGGAAGAAGGTGTCAGATCCCCCGGGAGCTGGAGCTTTGTCAGCTACTGAGATGGGTGCTAGGATACACACTCAGTGAGTCAGCTCTCCAGCATCAGTGGTGGTGTTTTGTTTTTCAAGATTTTCGAAATGTTACTTAATATGGATGAGTCTTGTATCTGCTTGTATGTGTGTGCACCACCTGCATGCCTGCTACCCACAGAGGGTGTTAGAGCCCCTGAAACTGGAGTTACAGGCCACTATGTGGATGCTACTGAACTGGGTCTTCTGCGAGATCAGCCAGTGCCATCGCTAAGCCATCCTGGCATACCGAGTTTCCTTTGAGATGGGGTGTCTTTGTCACTACAGTGTATGCCAATCTGGCCTTGAATTTGAGGTACTCCTGCCTTAGCCTCCTAAGTGCCAGAATTTCAGGTGTGCCACCATGCCTCACTAAAAACAAAAGTATATTACTATCATTTTAAAAGATTTACTTATCACCAGGTGGTAGTGGCACGTATCTTTAATCCCAGTACTCATGAGGTAGAGACAGGTGAATCTCTGTGATTTTAAGGTAAACCTGGTCTACAGAGTGAGTTCCAGGACAGACTCCAAAGCTACACAGAGAAAACCT
>LOJH01026190.1:0-18273 GCA_001685095.1 Ellobius talpinus
CGGCAGAAACCTGAATGCTGTTCGCAGAGGGGCACGCCCTATGCAAATGAGTGGGCGGGGCCTCATGGGGGTCGGGGCGAAAACCCGCGGAGTTGAGAGTTCTTGTCTGAGTGCTTGGAGTTACCGCTGGGCAGCTGATAGGGGTTTTTCTCCAACCCGGACCTTGGGTTCGAATGCTCACTGTAAAGTGTGAGCCCCTGGAAGTGTGCTCTTGGATTTGCTCCTGGTTCATTTTATCTTCACTGTGCCCCTGTTGCTAGGCCCCAACTTTTCACCTTTACCTATGGAAGAAAGTCCCCAAACTTAAGACCGCCCACATCGCTGTAAACAGATTCATCAGTAATCTTGATTTTAACTCAACTCTGGCAGCTGAAAGATTGAGCCCCAGTGTTAAGCACCTGTGTTAAACAGGGAGCATAATAAACCCAAATTTGAAATGCCTCTTTCAGCTTGCTAGTGATAAAGATAATGCCAGAAGACAGTTTCCTTGAATGTTTGTCGTACTACCTACCTCCTCATATGTTTCCTGGGAGATTCAAGTTAATCCAGTAAGCCTCACTAGCAATACAGAGCAGTCCAGGATCTTGAAGCAGTTACGAGTGAGGGATATCCTCATCTGTGAGGGCATCCCAGAGGAGGGGCCTTCATTTGGACCTTGAGTTATTTGGTCATTCCTCGAGATTTACAGGTTTTTTAAATAGGCTTTCAAAATCGCTACCTCTGTTATCGTGGGAGAGTTGTGAAGAGCATCCCAGCTGGTTTTGAATGTAGCGCTAATCCAAATCCAAGGCTTTTGACAAAGTGGAGCTCACTTGCAATGATAACACCGACTTACATAGTTATGTGCTGATGAAATCATAAATGTAAACATGAAGAGAACAAGACCTGAAACTAAAAGAAAATTAAGGATCATTAGCTTCCCTTTGTGGACAAATATTTATGCTAGCATGAAATTCCCCTTCACGGAGGGTTTTGGGTGTTTCTTCTGTTAACAGTTTTAGAGGAAGGCCACATAACCCCCGTTTTAATAGTTTGTGGGCCAAGGATGTACTTCATTGGAAGAGCACTTGTCTGGCCCACGCTAGACCCTGGTTTTATCCCCCAGAACCACCAAAATAAAAGTTAAGTTTGAGAGGCACCACTTAAGGAGATCTCTTGTCTCAACCTTCCGAAGCTACCTGGGGGTGTGGTTAAGGCAAATGATGCTCAAGTTGGAAGTAGGAAAACTGGTTCTGGCTTGCAACCCTTCTTTATACTGATAGAAATCAACAGCTTTAATACAGAATGGCCTCTTAAAAGTGGTCTCGAATCATAAAATATAATTGTGTGATTCATATGTGGATTTGGGTGTCACAAGAGTTGTCAAGGGGAGGGGCAATAGATTCTAGAAGAATATGCTTCTTGAATTGGAGTTAAACCATCTCTCCAAAGTGTCAGACTTTGAGATCATAACTCCTCCATTTAGAAAGCCTTCCAAGATCTAGAGCAGTGGTTCTCAACAATATCATATCCTGCATATCATTACATTATGATTCATAATAGTAGTCAAATTTCAGTTGTGAAGTAGCAATGAAATAATTTTATGTGGGGGGTCACCACAACATGAGGAACTCTATTAAAGGGTCACAACATTAGCAAGATTGAGAACCACTGCCCAAGGAGATCTAGAGGACTGAAGAATGAAATAGGGGCAATCTGGCTACTAATGCAGTCTCCAAGGGGATTGAAATGGGAGCATGCCTGCTACCCCCTCGGTTAGAAATGCATCTAAACCAAAGTGGGTCAAGAGAAGCTGAAGGCACATGGAGCAAGGATTACCATGGCAACAATCAGCTTAGAAATCCACTAGGGTACCTGAAGATCTATAAGTAGGTTCCTATTGTATAAGTGATATTGAATGAGTCTGGTTTTTTATATGAATGGACAGCAAGTTTAACCCTTCATTCCCCAAGCCAGCATAAAATCAATTAAGCCTAAATCAACTCAAAGTGCATTTGAAAGACATAAGAAAAATTATAACTTTCTGGAAAAAAAAGCCTGAGAGGCATGAGTAAAAAATTTAAATTCCATTGTCAATTCTTTTATAGTTTGGCTTAAAAAAATAATATGTGCATTAGTTTTTCCAAAGATCCAACTCATGTCCATCTCCTCTCTGTAAATCTCTAAATCCCTTCTGGTCTACTCAGACCAGAGTTATAGTACCTTTGTTCTTTTTTTGTTAATGTTGATTCACACACATACCGTAACTTTACCTGGATCAATGTTTTGATCGATGATTTGTTCATACAGTAAAGGGAGTTTCTTAACTTCTCATATGTTCTTACTTTGTCTCCACATCTAAATTGTAAACTTCTGAATGTCAAAACAGCTGCTTCCCAGTTGCCTCCTCACACCCTTACCCACATGCTAATAAGTAATAAGAGGTAAAATACAGTGTTTCTGTAGCCGGCAAATAACGTGTATCACAGGTCTGCACTGTGTAGTGGGTACCATCCTTATTTGTAGTTCTCTGTGTAACTGTTGGGTCTCTTCTCAAGACTGATGTTTGCTTGTTGTGGTGAGACTAAGTAGCAATGAATATTATCACATAAGAAAAGATACTGTTATTTGAAACTGAAACAATATTGACTGAATGAGATAACCTGAGAAAAAGTTATAAAGAACAACTATATGGTTACTTTTTTTTGAAAAATTATGAGGATATTCAATCTCAGCTAGATTTGTGTACCAGTACAATGAATCTTCATGCTTGAAATAAATCTGTACTGATGATGTTTACACATACCTACACACACCCCAGAGAGAGGAGAGAGAATGCAGAAGTGCCTTATTTACATGCTAGGTTTTGCTAGAAAATATTTAATATCTAATGGGAAATGCTGGAGACAACCACAGGAATATAAACGGGAAATATTAAATTCAACAGGTGTTCATCAGGCATTTGTTATGCACCTACCATAAAAGTATTGGCTGATCATGGAATATTCTCATTCTTTGGCCAAATTCCCTCTTGAGAGAGAGAGAGAGAGAGAGAGAGAGAGAGAGAGAGAGAGACATAAGGTAGTTTTTGAGAATTAGAGATTGTAACACAAGTAGACTTTTGTTGAAAGAGAAAACTGGTACCTACCTGGAGCCTTCACCTTACTGACTAGTGCTCGCTCTTGGTACGGGAAGGTACTCTGCAGGCTACCAAAGGAGACCTGTAACCACCAACACAGCTATAAATGCTTTGATCTACGGTGGTGTCCTGCCTGCAGGATCTCCTAATGCAATGATGGCACAAATCGTGAGGGACTCACCAACCAATCTCTGATTTGACTCAAGGCCCACTTCACAAAATGGAACCCATACCCAACACTACCTGGGTGACCAGGAATCTGGGACTAGAGAGCCCAGGGACCTGGAGAATAACCAATACTACCACTGTCCTAGATGAATACAGTGACAAAATGACTCCTAATGACATCTGCTATACTCATAGATCATTGTCTTGCTCAGCCATCATCAGAGAAGCCTCCTCCTGAAGCAGATGGGAACAAACACAGAGACCCACAGCCAGGAAATATGCAGAGAATGAAAGACCTTGGAACACTCAGCCCTAAACAGGACGTCTCCATCAAATCCCTCCCCTCAGGGTTCAAGAAACCCTGAGAAAGAGGAGGCAAAAAGAGAGTAAGAGCCAGAGGGGATGGAGGACACCACGGAAACAAGGCCTTCTAAGTGCAACAGGCTGACGCACATCTAAACTCAGAGACTAGGATAGTGTGCAGTGTACACAGGACCAGCATGAGTCTGCACCAGAGGGGATCCCAGAGCTGAAAGGAGAAGTGGACACAGTTCCCTCATCCCTAAACCATAAGGAATGTCCAATTGATAACCATTTGCAAATGAAAATTTAGTTTCCTCCAAGGAAGTCTCACTGGGAAAACAAACTACTCTTAAGAGTAGGCAGCATGCGCAGCGGGAGGTGGCCAGCACAGAAAGAACACAGTGGCTTCGCTGGAGGTTTACTTGTCTCCTGTCTATCATGCTAGAGCTTTTTATTTCTTTAATCTTTTAATTTTATTTCTGTCTCTCTTTTCTGTCCTTCAGGTCCACACACTATGGCTTCCAGTTTAGTGTTCTAACAGGGTCCCTGAGTGTGTAAACATGTGGGTCTCTTTGCGTCTGATTCGTGCCTTTCATTGGGCTGTTTCTCTTCTGTTTGTTTCTTTTGTCCTATTCTTCTTTGTTTGTTTTTGTCTTATTTTATTATTATCCCTTAAAAGCCTGTTTGTTTTCTAATGAGAGACAGAAAGGGGGTGGATTTAGATGAGAGGGGAGGTTGGGAGTAGAGATAGGGGAAACCATAATCAGGATATATTATGTGAGAGAGAAAAAAAATCTATTTTCAATAAAAGGAAAAAAAGTGAGACATAGAGGTAGGGTTTTTACAAATTAAAAATTATAAGACAAATTTACTTTGGTTGAAAATAGTAAGGCAAAATAAATTGTATTTCTCATTCTCTGATAATCTATTACATTATTCTCATTTACATATTTAAATCCACAAATGATTATTACATTAATTGGTCATTAGAGAATTCGTAAATGATTGTTGAAATGTTATTTGGAAAATTGCAGTACGTTCCAGTACATTGAACATTCCTGCCAAGGCATTTAAACATTATCAGAGATCTACATGTTTGGAAAAAGCTAAACAAAAGCCAATGTCTAAACCCTGCAAGAACAATATACAAATTGTTTAAAGTTCTTTGTGAAAGAGAATAATATGCTAGTCAGATGTCAACAATAGGGCCTTATGCCTTGATTATAATAGTCTGTGTGACCATATTGGCTGAGCCAGGCTGCTGTTAAGCAGAACAAGTGTATGAAGGTAGAATACTGTTGAGGAGTCAGTCATGTTAGTATAATTGCTCTCATGAAGAACTTACTTAACTTGGTTGATGTAATTAACAATAGATACATAATCAGTGTCCTGATGACTAAATTAATGAGCTTTAGTTGTTTGTCCTTATTGTAAATAGTCCTTAACTGTGACAAAGACATTTGCTGGAGGATCTGGTGATTGTATTAGCTGATGAGGGGCCAAAATGTAATTAATGGTAGAAAAGAACCAATTATTGTTATCCTAAAGCCTACAATGGTAGGTTTCAGGCTACAAAGAGACTCCATGTCAGCGCTTCCTTGTCTCCGTGTAACCATGGAGCCTGATTGAATGTTCTTACTCTGCTGGGAAGGAAACTGAGACTCAGTCTCCCCCAGAGTTCTATGAATACTCACACAGCATCTTCTTCCTGGTTTTGTCCACCAACTCTGACTGTTCCCCACAGCATGCTGCCAAACAACTGTTCTGAGTTTTCACCTCCTCAGTCTTCCAATTCCCATACATTCTATGCATATGAGCTCATCATGTCTAATTCTCAGTGAAAGCAGAGGCCAATTTTCTACCCTCACCTAAACCTCTAGTGACAGACAAATATGTTTGACTTCCGTATATACTATAGACACTTCTGCAGAAGTCTTTCTTCTCTTTCTAGAGGCTTTCTTCCATTTGCCCCCACTGTCTTTCACTACCCAGCCTATGTTAGAATACCTCCCCATCAACACACTCACATACACCAAAGTCACACTCCAATCATGGTCTTTTTGCTTTGTTTTTCTCTAAAACGCTTATCACTATCTGGAATCATCATGTCCATATAGGGACTGATCTATCTTTTGTCACCCTCCTGCTGATGTAAACTCCACATGACCAGGAGCCATATCTCCTGTCACCACAGTGTCCTTAAGCATGTCTATCTGGCTCACTTGCAGCATCCTTAATTCCTGGATACATAGTGACCCTCAAATATTTTTTGAATGGATAGGTAATTTTACTCAGACTCAGTATACCAAAGCTAAATTGGTTATTATTTTTTTTTATTTGCTCTAACTGTGTGTCTTAGCTCAGTTTTCAAGAAAACAGCCTGAGACATGGTATAGGTCCTTTATTTAGGAGGTGTGAGTCCAGAACATCAGTAGGGAGATGAAAAGCCAAGAAAGACTGATGAACAATGCATTGTGATACAGTTTTGTACCAACAATGATCCAGAACAAGCCTTGAAGAAATAACAGCCTTCTTCTCTACAAGTGCCACAACCCGTACAAACAGTACATCTCCAAGTACCGTGATGGACTAGTCATCGTGCCTTGGGATATCTGAAGTAGGAAGGGACATTATACCCAGTTGGCCAAAGTTGATCCCTAAGATTCCAGCTGTGTTATCCGTGTTTCTCCATAGCAACTCAGAAAGCCAGGTGCCATGCCCTAGAATCTAGAAGTAGCAGAAAGAAGCCAGATGCATAAAACTGGTTGGTCTTAGCAATTAAAGCATAAAGGACTTACTAAGTCTATTGGCGATGGGCTGGAGCAAAATAGCAGGTCTTAAAAGACCTGAGAATATATCAAACTGAGGCTAATCACAGTCATTGGTATTGCAGCAAAGGTAGGCCAGCTTTACTTTATTCAGACATTACAGCCAGCCCCTATCACAGTAAGCCCTGATTGTCAGTTAAATAAGTGAATGCATGAGTAACATCACCACTTACTCGCTATACTTAGGATCCTAGAGTCATCCATGAGCTGCCTCCTTTCTTAGCTCCTTTGTGTCACAATGAAAGCAGAATTCCTGTTGGCTCTTCTACCTTAGCATCTCCCAAATTTCTTCAGGCTCTCTGCTGTGGTTCCCACTGTCATCACGGAGTGGAATCGTTGCTGTAGCTCCTTAACTTCCTGACACATTCTCACCCCGGCTGCCAGCCTCTTTAAAACATTAGTATATTGTCTAAATGTAAATCTGATGTTACTACCTTATTTTCCAGGATGAAACTACAACTCCTTAGCGTAGTCTGAAAGGTCTCTTATAATGTGTAAGCAGACCCGTTAGATCAGCCAGCCATAGACTGTGATCGGTGCTGTTTCACAGGAAGAGTTGGAAAAGTAAGCAGCTGCCACTTAGGGGCTTTTGTTTTGTCATTGGGAGCTGCTTCTCTCCTGCAGTCATTGTAAACTCTACAAATGGAACACCGTGAGGTGCTAGGGAACATGCAAGTGAGGAACACCTGCTGCCTCGGGTTTCCATCCTGGTAACGGTGCCTCACTCAGAAAGCCAACTAAGGGACCAAGACTTATTTTGCTTAAAGATTTCAGAGGTTTTAGTCCATGTCACGTGGCCCTATTAGGAGTTTGTGCTGAAGCAGAGCATCGTAGTGGAGCACTTGAAGCAAAGCCGTTCACCTCATGGCAGCCAGAAAGCAAAGGAAAGGCGACCTGGATAGAACAGCGGCAGGGACAAGATCTCACCTTCATGAGAACACCCTCAGGGACTTCCTCTCCAACTGGTATTTCCTTCTTGTCTATCATCTCTGTGACCTCCTTCCTCCAGCTGGGCCCCGCCTCCTAGTCTCCATCTCAGAGACCTCCTTCCTCCAGCTGGACCCCACTTCCTAGTCTCCATCTCAGAGACCTCCTTCCTCCAGTGGGACTGTACCTCCTGAAGTTTCCATCATCTAAATATTCCATAACTTATGAGCACGTCATTGCATCAATGCACTGAAGTGAGAAAAGCCATGATCAATCACATGCCCCATCTCCAAATATGACTGCACTTGCATTTGAGGTTTGCCTCCCTTGCACCTTGGCCCTCTGTATCCTGATCTGCTGAGACGTAACAAGCCATGCCATGAGCTGCCACCACCATATACACAACCCCAGCCACCCTGCTCTCTGGGCAACAATGGACTGTGCCTCCCGAATTGTGAGCCAAAACTAACTCCCCACCTTAAATCTTTCTGGGATTCAGTCATCCTGAAGAAAAGTAACCCAGTGGTTGTGACAGTGTCCTTGGTGAGTGCACTGGGGACTGTTGGCTTGAACAGTGATGGGGTGGATGTGTGCAGACAGCCAAAAGCTGACATGGAAGCCACACAGTTCCAGGTTCCCCTCCCCCTTATTCCTTATTCCTCCAGATGGGTGAGGGCCCGTTCTCCTTACCACAGAGTTCTCTTTAGAAGTATGCGTTTCTTTTCCTCCCTCCTTCCTCTTTCCCTCAAGAGTGAGAGCTTTGAGGTTGAGTCTGTGTCTTGAAACTTTGCCTTCCCAGGCTTAGGTGCAGGGCCTGAGGAACAGTGGCTGGAATGTGAACAAAGAAGAGCACAGATCTGGAGCCTCATTCTGAGCCTCGGCTCAGCCTCTGCCCTCCACGTGCAGCTATGATGCTGGAGAGGAAGGCTTCCTACTTGCGGCAGCTCGCCAGAGAGAAGTAGCTAAACAACCATGTTTCTGAATTGCGTTCTCCACATGTTTACGTTTTACACGGAACTCTTGTTGTTTAATTGTGCTATATCCATTGAACCCTCTCTCCACTCACCTCATCTGCGGCTTCCTCCTAAGTTCATCATGCAACATCCATTTTGTTGGCATCTTTAGCATCGTCCTGGGGCTTTCTGTTCTGTATGCATAAGTTCTCTAAGACCCAGGCTTTAGAGATGTAGTTTATCACTAAGAAGCACATATAACAACCATTTAAAAGTATTTTCCCACATAATCAGGTTTATTGCAACAAACATTCTCTACTCCTTTTGCTACAAACATTCTCTACACCTTTTGCTTTGCGTGAAGCGCTGAGGAAGCCCTGAATGAAGGCCTGAGTAGATGTGTATTGCTGACATGGGCACAACCATGCCAAGGACTCTATAACCTCAGTCCCATGGAAAATGGTAAAGCCCGCCCCCTTCCCTCGCCCCCAGTAAAGCTCAGAAGGCTGGCAACCTCCCCACCCCTAGTAAGGCTCAGACGGATGGCAAAGCCTCCCCCTTATCTGTGTGCAGATGTCAATAGTGTGCAGAAAATGACCGCCATAGCTGTCTCCTGCCAGATGTTCAGAGTCTGGAAACCCCTACAGAGACCACTCCTACTGAGAACAACCAAACCTGCCTCCTTGAAGCCCTGCCTTCTTATTTATCAGTGCGATAAGCCTACCCTCTTGTTCAGCTGTGTGCAATAATCCACCTCTGTTTAGCTGCATGTAATAAACACCTGGGTTCCAGGTTACTGAAGTTTCTCCATCAGAGAGCCGAGCCTACCTGAGTCCAGTGCATGTGTCTGTGTGTCTGTCTTTTCTCCATTTCCTCACCACCCCAAGCCGGGTTAATCCCTGGAGCCAGGCAAAAGACACACCCCCTTTGGTTTAGTTTACTTTAGTTTAAGCAGGGTCTTGCAGAGTAACTCAGGCTAGCCTTGAACTTGGGGCTCTCCTCCTGAGGCATCAGCCTGACATTTGCTGGGATTACAAAAGTGCACCTTGTGCCTAGCGTATATAACTTAAACAAATAAAAAAAGCTTTATTGGGATTTATTTCTCCTATTATGAAACTTGATCATTTAAAATGTTCAATTTTATGGCTTTTAGTATATTACAGAGCTAGCCCCACAATTTTATGTTTTCATCAAACCCGTTATGTAAACATTCAATCCTCAGCCTTGGTCCACTATCTGGTTATGTTTTGTTTGGTTTGGTTTGGTGGGAAGGGGGGTTGAGACAGGGTTTCTCTGTAGTTTTGTAGCCTGTCCTGGAACTAGCTCTTGTAGACCAGGCTGGCCTTGAACTCACAGAGATGCGCCTGCCTCTGCCTCCCGGGTGCTGGGGTTAAAGGTATGCACTACCACTGCCTGGCAACTATCTGTTTTTTAACTTTCATGAAGTTATCTATTCTGAATGATTAATACAAGTGGGGTCATGTGGTATGGGGTGGGGTGGGGCTGTGGCATCCTTCACTTGGTATAGTATTTTCAAGGTCCATTCTTCTTATATTGTCTCCTTTTCATAACCAAATGATATTGGATTACACAGACACCAAATTTTATAGAATCATAATCACTTTCAGGAATTCTCCACTTTTTGTTTTTTATGAAAAAGGCTGCTTTGAGAATTCCTACTTTTTTTTCCCTCCATACTAGGGATCAAAATTCAAAGTCTGTGTTAGACTTCAGAGCTAAGTCTTCTATTTTTCACATAGTGATTTGCTAGGAAAAGCCCTGCCCTTCTGATTCTCTACCTAAGTATGATTCCCAACACTGCCAAATTTTATAAAAGACTAGGTATGGATATCACAGCTCACTACTATGGTAGTGGCTTAGATATATATTACACGCACATGTGCACACACACACACACACACACACACACTCATGCCTGCACTGGCTCACCAAACTAATGAAACAATTGTCTGGCTAATGGCATTTTAATGACTTGGGCTAAAAGATGCTAGGGAGCCATATTGCCCTCCCCAGCTTCTTTAGCAAATGATTTTGAAAACCTGCTCTACATCTGCTTTGTGCTCTATTGGGAAGTCAAAGAGCAGGACAGGGTGCCTGTCCTCAAAGACGTGTCATTCTGTTACAAGAGACAGTTCACCTGGTCTTGGTGGTCAGGGCAGCCAATTGCAGCACAAAGAATACTGAAGTTAGCCAGGCAAAGAGCCAGATAAACATACACAGAGGCCCAGACATGAGGTGCGTGTCTGGTTAGGAGGAGAGGGCGTAGAGAGAAGCTGAACAAAGAGGGGCCCCACAGTTAAGGGTTTGACTGCCAAGTTAAGGAAAAGCTCCTCTGTTTGATGGAGAAAATAAAAGTTTGAGCAGAATTAAACATATACACTGAGTGTGTGAGCCTCAGAGACAAACACAGGGAAAGGAATTCATGGATTGCTTACCTCCCAGTCTTCATATGAGAATCAGTGTGTTTATCTCTTAATCACAGCTTCCATTTGGTCCCAGATTATTATGTTTTAATTTTGTTATCGAACAAATACATGAATGAGAGTTCTCTGATCTCTGATGCTACAGAATGTTACCTAGTGCTCAGTTCTTCTCTTTCAAAGATTAAATAGTAAAGCAGGTAAGATATGGACAAAGTGGGAGGACAACAATATTTTATATATGATAGCTTTAATGAATTGCTTCTTTCAAAGAACAAGTACCAAAAAACAAGTTGAAGTCTCAGCCCTACTATCTGTCATTAGCACACTACTCTATATATAATATATATACTGGGTCTATATTACACAGGGTGGATACTGTAGCACTATATACTTTTAAAGCTATACTGCTTTTATCACATAAATAATCATATAGTGTAATACTATCTAGTATCTCTGTACTATGGATATTTTTATCATATATGTATTCTTTGTGTGCTGCTAGGGAATCAAACCAAGGGCCTCTTGCCTGCTGTAAGCACTCTACCACTGAGCTAACGTCCAACAACTACGTTGTTTAAGAGTCCTAACCCAACTTCAACCGAGAAGGTCCTTAGCTTCTTTTGCTTTGGAAATGTTTCTATCTTCTCAATGAGATCAGGAAAGAACCATGAGAGTATAACAAGTAAGGCTCTCTGGGACTAGGGAGAAGACTCTGTAGGTGAGAGTACTTGCTGTGGAGGCTTGATGACCTGAGTTCAAATCCCCAGCACTCACATATAAAGCTGGCCATGGCCACATGTGCCTGAACCCCAACATCGGGAGGCTGAAACAAGAACATATCAGGAGCTTGCTGGCCAGTAGTTTAAACAAAATGGCAAGTGTCATGTTGGGTGAGAGATCCTGTTCCAAGGGAATGGGGAGGGGGATAGTGAGAGAGAGAGACAGAGGGAAGGAGGGAGGGAGGGGAAGAAGAAGATATCCAGTGTCAATCTCCACCCCTCCTCTGGGTGTGTGTGTGTGTGTGTGTGTGTGTGTGCGCGCGCGCACACGTACTCACTCCCATGGGTACATGCATCCACACTCACACACACACAAAAGCATTCCACATGATAAGCAATGTGCCATTCAGTGAGTAATAAAGAATACAGAGGAGAGTAAGGTGCTGTGCCCCGATGAACTTCCAGCTCAGCTGGTAAAATAGGACATATTAGGGAGGAAGACTGGAAGAGGAAGATGGTCAGCATCTGTCACCTGTTACATTCCTATATGTGTTTGTTTGCCAAATGTTCATTTCTTTTTATTGTTGCATAGTATCATGTGAACATGTTACAATTTTATTTACCCATTGATCAATATTTAGATTGTTTCCATTTTTTAAAAATTCTTTCAAATAAAGCAGCTAGGAACATTTACTGGGACAAAGGTGCCTCCTCAGAAGTGATCACACTGGTCATCCATACCCCAGCTTGCCTTTACGTTTCCAGTACCAATGAATGTTAGTTTCTTTTGTCCACCTGCAGTTTTCCATCTGAGAGTTTACTGTTGATCTGGAGTCATTGCACGGATTATGACACTTAACGCTCCTTTGTCATGTTTAATTTCCTAATAATCTCATAAAGAAAATATTTCTCTCCAGAATCACAGAAGTCCCCGGAGAGGACAAGCAATTTGCCCAAGATCAGCCCCCATTTCTGATGAGAGTGAAGATGAGCACACCATGTGCAGGCACGTGATCAGCCACCCAGCTCAGCCAAGCAGCAGTAGGTTGGAGTCTCTAGCACCCGACTTTCATGGGTCTTTTCTTCATGGGTCTTTTCTAAATATCCACCGTGGCTCTGCAAAAGCTGATGCAAACCCCTGCTGAGACCAAAGCTGTGTGGCTGAAGTCATCTGGTCACGCCTGCACTCACACATCAAATGGGTCGTGACATTGCCTATCGACTAGCAATCTGTACCTAGTCTTCTGGTATTATTTTTGTAAAAGAGAATGGAAACACAGAAATGGGACAGTCAAGGGAATGGAAATACTGGCGTAAATAAACTTATTTTGGGAGGGGGTTGATTAGGTGTGTGTGCGTGCACGCATGAGTGCACACATATGTATATCCACATGTGTGCATTCTCTACAGGGTACAAATAGAGTTCAGAGGACAACTTTGTAGACTTGGTTCTCTCCTTCCACCTTTAAGTGGGCTCCAGGGGATGAACTCTAGCTGGTTTTCAAGGCAGGTTCCTTTACCCACTGGTCCATCTCAGCTTCCCTTAGGGAGGACTTTAAAAGTCTAAAGGCCATCGTCCCTGGGTGGGCCTGAATAGGGAGGACTTTAATAATATGGAACAAGGAAGGTTTGTGTAGGTTGGAAGGTGTGATCTGGCAGAAAAGGAGAACTGGTCGTGTAAGAGAATGGGTACACCATGCTATGGTGCTTACCTGGAGTTAGGGAGTGGGAACCAGTGCTTTATGGACTAAGAGCAGCATTGATGGTTCAGGGCTGTGTGTGTTCTCAGTGGGGGCAACATTAGGTTTATCCCTCTTATGCACAGAGCTCATATACATGTGGTCTAGCAACAGACATGCAGTGTATCCATGGCATTAAATTTTCACGGCAGAAAATCTTAAAACTGTAAAGGGCATTCCTGTCATCAGCAACAACGATAAAATGACTAATAAGGAAATCCACCTCTCGCCCCATGGGCCAAGTAATCCAGTATGAGGTTCAGACATGGAGCTCCTTCAGATGCCAAGGAGGATGAAGTTCTGAGAGCGTTTAAGAACATCTCATGAAGATAATTGCCTGAGTTTACCTGAACTCTGCCTACCCTTTGCCAGCTGATGGGCACTGTGCCTGGAGGCTTCCTCAGGATGACCTCTGAAGGTCTCCTTGCTCGTTGAGGTTGAAGCAAAGGAGCTGAAGGTATCATCTATGAAAAAGGGGCGAGCTGAGCTGCAGTGCCTTGAGAAGGCAGAGAGTGCATGAGACCTTAGGTGTTTAGATGCACTGGGGAGAATATGAAAGCCCTCTTCTTTTTTATTTTTGTTTTTGTTTGTTTGTTTGTTTGTTTGAAATAGGTGTTACGTTTTTTTCTGGGTCGACAAGCCTCTCCGCCGATATAATAATCTAAATTAGACCAAATTAGAAAAAGTCCAGGTTTAATGGATGTCAGCGCTCCTGGGTGGCCCCTGAAAAAACATGGAGTAGGGGGGAAGGAGAACCAGAACGACCACCAGAGAAGTAAAAGGGGAGACCACATGTTCATTGGGGGGGCAGTTTAAATAGCCTGTGGGAGTAGTCTTGACCCTCCCTGGGGAGGGGTCACCATTTAGTGGGCTTTCGTGGAGGTGGAGTCTGGACTGTGGCCACTCCCAGGGGAGGGGGCTTGGACTCCCAGCCAAACAATAGGTTTTCTCTGTATAGCCTTGGCTGTCCTGGAACTCACTCTGTAGACTAGGCTGGCCTCAAACTCATTGAGTTCCACCTGTCTCTCCCTCCAGAGTGCTGGGATTAAAGGTGTGCCCCACTCCTGCCTGGCAGGAGATCTCTTCTTGAAGCATTTTTTGACTCCTTGAAAGCAACAAGAAATACAAATAGGAGAAGGAGGTTTGAAAGTTTAACAAGAAATGAGGAAATACGAAATTGATTTAACTAAAAACATTAACTGAAGATGCAGCGAACAGTGGTGAGCATCTTAACATGAAACTAGTCAGGAGGTCTGGGCTTCCCTCCAGCCACGTCGCTCAGCCTAGGCAGAGGTTATGTTCAACAGGACTGGGACTTTACTGGGACAAAGGTGACTCCACAAAAGTGATCCTGGGAGGGGCTTGATCCTGCCTCAAGTTGGTATACCAGACCTTGCTGACTCCCCAAGGAAGGTCTTAGCCCCTCTGAGGAGTGGATGGGGGATGGGAAGTTGGGAGGTGGGGCTGGAAGAAAGTGAGGGAGGGGGAACTGGGGTTGGTATGTAAAATGAAAAATAAAGTTTTTAAATAAATGTATGAAAAGAGAAAAAGTGATCACACGGACCATCCACACCCCTTTAGACTTCCGATACCAATGCATGTTAGTTTCCTGTGTCAGCCTGCAGTTTTCAACCCTGGTTTCCTGTAGATTTGCATTTTCGCAGGCTGGCAGCACTGGGAGATGAATGCCCCTGAGAGCAACCTTCAGCAGGACAGGTGGAGCCCTCTGTACATACTGTTTTGTGGTCCCTTCCTTCCCTGTCTGACCTCACACCTAACCAATGTCTCCTGGGATCAGCCCACATGCGTGAGCAATTACTCCCAAATCTTTGTCTCGGGGTCGGCTGTGAGGTAATCAAGCTAGGATAGTGATGACCACAGCTTCTAAAGGAGGCAGAGTCTATGGCTCGGAGGACACGGGAAAGCCCAAGAATGTGGAGTTAGGGTGCTGGGAAAAGCAGCTGGAGTGGGGTGCTTAACACTGGGACTGTGCTAGTATCGTTGAAGTACTACAAGGTGACCATAGGGCTTGCTTAGTAAAGCAGAGGGTAAGATCAATGTGGGTGACGATCAAGGGACAGGAGCCAAGGCCAGGGGCAACCCCACCATTAGAAGGATTGCTATAACCTGATCCATTGAAGAAGGATTCTTTTCTCTTTGGTTGCCACTCATAGCCCTGTACAGCCATCTGCGCTGTCCCACAGAGAGAAAGTCAGTAGGGGGCACAACACAGCGTTTAAAGAGGAGATGGGCAAGGAAGAGGATCCTGGTGGTATGAGACTTCCTTCAGTCAGGGGTCTCCACAGCCAGATTTCCACTTCCTCCATAACTTTTCACTTTGGTTCTTTTTAGGATCAATAACTTCCTAGCCCCCTGCACCCCACCCCCGCACACATACTGGTTTGAATTACATTCCTATCTTCCATCTGCAGCAACAATAAAATGACTAATAAGGAATTTCACCTCTTGCCCCGTGGTCCAAGTAATCTAATACAAGGTTCAGACATGGAGCTCCTTCAGATGCCAAGGAGGATGAAGTTCTGAGAGCATTCAAGAACATCTCATCAAGATGAATGCCTGAGTTTACCTGAACTCTGCCCTTTGCCAGCTGATGGGCACTGTGTCTAGAGGCTTCCTGAAGGTCCCCTTGCTCACAGAAGCAAACCTGCTGAGGGCATCATCTAAGTCCCCTCCTGGCACCCCCTACTGAGGACTTTCACTGTACTTTAGAGTTTCCTATCAGAAAAACTAACTTGGGGACAGAGAGAAGGCTTAGTGATTAAGAGCAGGTGCTGCTCTTGCAGAAGCTCTGAGTTTGATTCCTAACACTCACATTGGGTAACTCTCAACAGCCCCGAAGTCTAGTTCCAGGGGATCCAACACCTTCTTCAGGCCTCCACTGGCACACATAGGTGCACATAATTCAAAGTCTTTTGACAAAAAAAGTTTACTTCTCTTAAAGAAGTAGAAAGGATTTTTTTTTGCCAGAAGAAAACTTAATAGTCAATTGTTTAGTCACTCTGGTTGCCTAGAAGCTCATTGGCAAACATCCAGGCCATATCCTGGTAGGTTTTATCCTTCACTTCACACAACTTAGCACCTGGGAGAGGGGAACTTAAATTGAAGAAGTGCTTCAATTTGGTCTGTGGCCATGTCTGCAGGGCACTGGTTCTCAACCTGTGAGTGATGCCCCCCTTGGGGGTCACATATCAGATATTTACATTGCAATTCATGACCGTAGCAGAGTTACAGTTATGGAATAGCAACCAAAGACTTGTATGTCCCAGGGTCACCACAACACGAGGAACTGTATTAAAAGGTCGCAGCACTGGGAAGGTTGAGAACCAATGCGTAGGGCTTCATCTTGGTTGATGACTGAGGTAGGAAGGTCTGTCCACTGTCCGTGACATCATCCCTAGGCAGGTGGTCCAGGGATGGATAAGAAAGCAAGCTGAGCTTAAAGGAGGGAGCTTGTGAGTAGGAATTCTTCCATGGGTTCTGCTTCAATTCCTGCCTCCAGGCTCCTGCTTTGAGTTCCTACTCCGTCTTTAATGTTGGCGCGTGACCTGAAAGTCAAAGCTGAAGTACAAGTCCTTTCCTCCCTGTGTTGCTTCTGCTCATAGTTTATCGCAGCAACAGAAATGCACGCTAGGCCACACCAATCTTGTACTCGACATACATGAATATGGAATTTTATATTTCTTAGATTTTAATACTTATATTTTATCATTTAATGGCATTAAAATATAATATTTCTATTTTACTATGTGTTTTATAACTCATCTTCATTTATGGAATATAGCAAAGAATACATACTAATATTCAATCTGAGGAATGTTCCCTCTCTGGGTAATCCTTTACTTTAAAAATATGGAATTAAAATTTTTGCTTTGCCTGTGGCTTAGTGAGACAGAAGGTAAGATCCCTGGAGGAGAGGGATCAAGGGAACTGAGAGCACGAAGGTCAAGGGTAAACCCTCCAATCAGAATAGTTTCCCAGGGGTTGTCATAACCTCACCATTGAAGGACGCCTTTTCTCTTTGGTTGCAGCTTGCAGCCCTTTGTAACCGTCTGCGCTGTCCCACAGAGAGAAACCAGTTATGGAACACAGAGTTGGGGGTGGAGAGGAGAAGGTAAGAGAATCCTGGTGGTGTGAAACTTCCCCCAGGGGAGACAGTAAATCCTGAAGCACCCCCTTTATTCTCCAGCAGGGTAGTTGTGGATGGCGACAAAGGAAACCAACCCAACTAACCCCAAAAGCAAAATCAAAAGCGCCATGGCCCAGAAACAAAACATGAGGATCAGATAGTAAATAGGATACAAGCCGTGGCTGCTTGGGTTCCTGTACTCCAGGCAGCAGCCACAGTGAGTTAAGCTCCTGCAGAGTAACGGGGGGCCAAATGGCCCCATGTTGGGTGGTGCGTAGAAGCTAAGAAAAGCACTTCAAAGGAAAACTGTTGCTGGATTTGGTGTAAGGTTGCTGGTTTGATGAAAGCAAGAGGGAAACTGAGGAAGATGAGACAGATATTGGCTATGGTAACATAACCAATACCCAAGAGCCTCAAGTCCCCTGCTGGCCCTCCATCTGAAGCACCCGAAGCACACAGGTCACAGCAGGAATTCTGATTCCTTATGAGTTGCTCGGTGCAGGAAGAGAGAAACACTGAAACCTACTAAGTAATGAATAGAGTCAAAACCAAAGCTGAATAAATAAACAAGTACCCCTCTCAAAATGAGTTTGCAGACTAATTATTGTAAGGCATTTGAAGAAATCAATGATAACCCAAAGAAGCATGATCAAAATCAGCTACTGATCTACAAATTTGCTCTGTTAGAAAATGAATTGCAGATCTAGGCTGGGAAAGACTGAAGGAAGTGTGTTAGAATGTGAAGATCCTTTCTGCGGTGCTAGATGAGCACACCATTCCACCCTCCAGCTATAGGAGGAGCACTCCACTCCACGCTCCAGCTATAGGAGCACCCCATTCCACTCTCCACCTATAGGAGGAGCACTCCACTCCACTCTCCACCTATAGGAGCACTCCACTCCACTCTCCAGCTATAGGAGCACTCCA
>LOJH01026191.1:0-13761 GCA_001685095.1 Ellobius talpinus
TCAGGACCTTTGAAAGAGCAGGCAATGCTCTTAACCACTGAGCCATCTCTCCAGGCCTGTGCAGATTCTTTCTACACGTTGTTTTTAATGTCCCAGTAAGTAAAAGTGCACTTTGCCTCTTTAAAAAATTACTTTTATAGGCTTACATAAGTAACTCACAATGACCTTGCCAAAGGCCGAGTTTTTTTGTTATTTACCCTGTAGAAGGCATAGGATACAGGACCAAACAACACTTTCTGTTTCGGAATTTGTAAAATGCTGTCAAGTTCCTGGTCCTTGTAAGCTACATTTAACATTTGCAAGGGGGTATGGGTAGAGGAGCCAATAATACTCAGCAGTTAGGAAGGGGTCCTACTCTTGCAGAGTGTCAAAATTCAGTTCTCAGCTCCCAGGACAGGCAGCAACTCATAAACATAGGTAACTCCAGCTCCAAGACATTCAGCGCCTCTATCTCTGAGGGTGGCATCACTCATGTGCATGTATCCACACAAGTGCACATAAGTTAAGATAATAAAACTAAACCCCTGAAAACAGAAGGCCAATAGCATTGGTTTACTGCAGACTCCGCGGTGTGCCCACCGTGCAGGACTTGTTGCCTAGCAGCTGGCAGCGTTCCCAGCAGTTGTTATTTCCTTGCATGGGTTGCCTCAGCTGCAGAGAGCTGCCCTACCAAGGGTGTATTTCCCCTGGGAAGGACGCTGTTCACTGAATGAGCGATGTGACTCTGACCATCTTGACTCAAAGGGGAAGATGCTAAAGATGTAGTCTAACTCTGGAGTTCCACAGGGTATCAGCTGAGGTTGTTTTGGTGCAGATCACAGCTCAACTTTGTCTACACCTACTTTATTCTCCATCTATCTCCAGGTTAGGAGCCCAAGGGGATTTCTTAATTAACATTTAGGCCACTAAACTCTTCCTCCGAGTCTGGTAGCTGAAAAAGCCTCACAAATGTTAGAACACCTGGGCAGGTTAATGATTTGTTCATTTTGCTGTCATGTAAAAATGGCCTAAGCAGATTGATGTCATAAAATTAGCTAAATATAGTTACATATTTTAAAGACATCATAGAGTAAACATATGTGAGGTGTCATAGCTGGTCACAGAAGAAGCCAATTGAGTTGCCCTTGGGCTAATAATTAACTCAATAGCGGTTTTTCGAGACAGGGTTTCTCTGTAGCTTTGGAGCCTGTCCTGGAACTAGCTTTTGTAGACCAGGCTGGCCTCGAACTCACAGACATCTGCTTGCCTCTGCCTCCCAAGTGCTGAGGTTAAAGGCGTGTGCCACCACCGCCCGGCGACTTTGTTATTCTTAGTAAAACCTACCAACCAACTAAACAAGCAAAGCAACAACAACAACAAAAACATTTTTCAGAAACAGCAATCAAACACACAGCTCATATAATTCTACTGAATTAAAACAAAACGCCTTCCTCATCAGAGATACAAAAGCTCCTGCCTTTCATAGGCAATTTAGCTAACATATGCCATATAACACTTTGTTCTTAGATTCTTGGACCATAAGTGAGTTAATGAATTAATAGAAAAAAATTACCACTTTCTAAGCTGGCATATCATCTTTATTCAATAAGTATTGAACTGTAATAAGTTAAATATGTTGGTGGATGTAATCATTAAAGAACAAAGTTCTTTTTTTAACCTAATCTTTCAATATTCAGAGAACTTGAAATTTCGTTTATTTTATTAGTAGTTGGCATGAACAAGAGGACTTCCATTTGCTTTCAAAAACTAACCATGAAGATAAGCAACAGGATTCAACAGCTCTGCCAGCATTCCTGTTCTCTCTGGTTAAACTGATGTAATGTGGCTTTCTCAAAAAGACACGAGTTTTTATGTCCAGAGACAGAGAATGTGTATTTTTCCTAGTAACTCTGTGAATTTCCCTTTGTTTTCTCAGGAAACTATATCTTAATTATCTTATATAGACATTGTTCTGTCCTAGAAAGCACAGATGCCAATTTTATATTTGTTCCCTGTTTGTTTTTTGTTTTGTTTTGTTTTAGTTAGCTTAAAATTTCTGGTGTAGTACTCCATCTTCTTGATCGAATCCTTAGCTGTTGGCCTTAGTAAGGAAGGATACTATGAAATGCTTCAAAATCTTCTGAATGGAGTGGGATGTGCGTGGTGTGTGGATAGACAATTGCTTGTTAAATGAAAAAGGTTACCATGACAACAAATCTACTTTGTAGCACTCGATCTCTCAGTTACTATAAATATGAGATGAAATGCAGTGCTATTTGAACACATGTTGGAAAGTGACCCAAAACTTTTAGGGCAGTGTCAGGAAGTCTAAGGGGTTAAAGGAGTTTAAGTCAACATAGAATATTTTCTTAACTTTTTCGTTAAAAAAAAGTAGAAACTAACATATATCAGCATTTTCCTTGGTGAACTTGGTACCGATGTGCTGTACTGAGCAGTATGCCTTTGTGGAAGAGGCAGACAGAATTATTGTAAAGTCATAAATGACCAACACAAGACTCCTTAACCTCCTCTGGTTTTCATAGCGTGGAGGTACTCTATGTGACTGACCATGGGAAAGTTACCAGAGTTGTGAGTCCAGACAAATGTTTTGCTTTTCAAAGAGTGGAAGAGGAAATTATGTGCTAGCGATGTGTAGCTAAAAGACATTGGGTAAGTAATGGTTGGCACTGAAGGCACTGATGATAACGTGGGTGAGAGGCAATGATTTCCATTGTAGGCAAACATCAAAGTTCATTTTGGCCCTCTGCTTTGACAGGTTCAGCCATGGTCATGTGAGCCTGATTTTGGTTCTAGAATGTGGAACAGGAGGGCTGTTCACTTGGTGGTTGGAGGGAGAGAAGGACCAGGGTCTCACTGTACTTTTCAAGGTCATCTCCATAGTCACTTAACTTCTTTTGACAAGGTACACCTCCTCCTAAGGTTTCACTGTCTCCCAGTAGCCCTGTAGCTGTAGCTAAGAGTCAGGACATAATAGAAGGGCCTTGGAGAAAAACTTCAGATATCTACAGCTAACTCCACCTTCTTTTACTAGTTTGCTGTTAATATGATGAACTAGGGACATGGTTTAGTGACTTTGGCAATCATGGACCTTCTCTTATAATCTCTTTGTGAGGAATATGTGAGATATGCCTGCCTTATGGTGTTTTATGTAGATTCACAGTTACTGAGCTATCCTAATAATTACAGGTTCTAGAGTCATGAAGACAGTCTGCAGTAAGATCACAAAGGTCTAGCCTTACCTATATATTCTTACATGCTTCAGAACAATGACTTGGAGACCTTCTAAATTTGACATAGAACATGACTGAAATTATATATAGCTCCCAGTGCTGAGATTCAAAAGAATTCTAATGACTTAAGTTCTGAGATGGAACCTGAATATAATATCTAATAGAAACATTTAGAAAAGTCTTGTATTTGAGAATGAAGGAGAGAAATATGTTAACTGAAAATTGGGGAGATAATGCTTGATAATTTGCATGAAATAAATATTCAAATTTAAATTCATCAAAAATCCATGTAAGTTGAAGATATGAAGTGGCTTCTTGAAAAGCAGAAACAATCTTAACTTGAATGGAAAGAAAAGGTCCCGAAAGGTAATACCATCATTATGGCTCAGTCAAACACAAATGATTTCGACAGTCATCATACGCGTATTCAAAATATTTACTGCAGTGCTGTCACATGGTAATAGATATGGCCCCTCTACTCAAAGAGCTTCCAACTAGCAAGAGAGATGAGCCATGTTTATAGAAGAATAAAAGCAAGTCAGTCTACTTGGATATTGAGAAAGAAAAGCAACCAAGTTCAACATTTACTGCCTTTCTCTTATATAGTGCTTTACACATATTTTATCTCCTCAGCTGCCATATTGGGTTAATTTTATTATCTTCTACATATTTAGAAGAAATGGAAAACAATGCTTCGTGTGGGCAGCAATGAAGGTCTGTATGAATAAGTATAAGGAAGAGAGTGTAGGTTTGAAAGCTCTTCATAAAGCTAGGATGGAATGTGGAGAGCCATGAAAGGAGGTCCCTCAATGGTAGTTCAACTCTGCTAAGCTTGAACAAATGTAAAAGCAGCATTTTCCCTAAGCAAAAAATAAGCAACAGTAGAGATTTACAAAGTAAATGTAAATTTAGGCATTGTCAACTCTTGATTCTCATGTAAGGAGTCAACCCAGATAATTTTGTGCAACAGAAAGTTCCTAGTGGGAAGAACATTTTAGATTTGATTATCAAGTAAAACTGATATAGATGAATAAATTCAAGATAGAGGGGCCACAGTACACAGAAGTATCTTTAGCCTTCAAGTTAAGAGGAGGAGGCATTATTGAAAGGGAACACTGAAGAAGACAGTAGATACATCCAGACATCTAAAGTGTTTTCTAGTATAGACTTGTTCTAGTTGATCCAGGATAATTTTCTTGTAAGTCCAGCAAGATGCTGTTTACTATTACCAGACAGGATTTGAACATAGGAAAAAAAAACCCACTATCAATAAACCACAATACATACCCTTCTTGCAGAGGGAAAATAAGATCTCCCAGTGAATTTACAAGAAGTGGTCAGGATCATGAATTAATCCATAGTAGAAATGCGCACAAAACTAAGAAAGCCAAGGTTTCCATATGGACCATTGAAAAACTGTCTAATTCTGTGGGATGGAAACTAAGTACTGACAAGCAAGGCCTGGTATCATAATTATTTCACCATTATAGAAAGTTCTAGCAGGCTAATAAATTGAAGGAAATTTTGGTTTAATGGCTAAAGAGGAGATAGAATTGTATGGTAATAAAATTTGACAAAACAAATTTTACTTCTGTGAAAATTAAAGGTGTGAAAATAAAAGAAAATTATCCTTTTGGATAATGCATCCACATATGAATTGTTCTCAATAAGAAGGACTTAACCAGATATTTGATTTTTCAAGGTAAACCTAAGTCAATCCATTTAATGTTTGAAAAACTGTAGATTACATTTTTAAACAAAAATTGAATTGAGAAAGGTTGGTTTTTGTTAATATCTTAAAAGGAAAAACTTAGATTTTAATGTTCATCTTTAAACAAAGTGCCATTTAGGAGCATAGTTGAAAAGGAGATAGACAAAGCCCAAAGAAACCTGCTTATTGACGCAGTGCTGTATAAGTAGGCGATAAATACAAAAACAGAAGCACATTAGCCTTCATATTCAAGACATGATGCACCAAGCATCAAAAACACTGGTATTTGAGGCCTAGCTTTTTCAAATAATTTCCCAAACGTCCCTATATTATTTGACATATAAAATGAGTACATTGTCTCATTTCAATACCAACTAAGACTGAAGTTTTTGAGAACATATCACCAAGTTTTCTGAACTATGTGCCTTTTCATTGGTGTGGAGTACATTCTATAAAATATTGGTAATAATTATATCATAAACAAATAGAGGTCTTCAGTTACAACACTGACTACTTCCTGGTGAAAAAGTTCTCAAAATCATGTTTACTTAGGGAGTAAAGACAAATTTTCATTTTCCACAATTGGGAGAGAGAGAGAGAGAAGTAAAGACTCATTTGGTTCTGTAGAGCAGATCTTATAAGGCTTACCTCAAAAGGAAAATAATATTTTAATACCTGAGAAATAGGTTATCTGACAAATAAAAAATGGATGCAACATGAGAGAAATGGATTACAAGTGAACAAAACTACAAATTGATAAAAAGCCCTTGTGAAAAACATAATTGTGAAAAGAAGTGATTTTTTTAAAAGGAATTTGAATCCAGGTAAAATTTACTTTAAATATGATATACCACAAAAATGGGCAACATCACGAACACCATTCAGCTTAAATGTCAGAATGCCTCCATATAATGGCTGAAGTATTAAAGTGTGTTTTTATACTACTTCTACTACTGATAAAATACTGCTCGTAACTCCAGCCACTTGAGTTAATGATTAGATACTTTTGTAGTGAGCAACCAGATTCAAAGCGTCTCTTTTCTCTCATGGCATATGTCTTACTTGCTCTGTAAATCCTGATGAGTCATAGCATTGGGCCACGGCAGTACCTGTAGATATCAAAAGGCCCAATGTCATGGAGTTGCTTTGTAGTTAAACTGACGATGGCGACAACACCAACAAAACCTCTGGGCTCAGTTATTGCAATCATGACACTGCCAGTAACCCACCAAGGAGGGCCATTTTATACCTGCTTACACATGTAGACTTTTGTGTCCATGAATGAATGCGGTAGGCAATGCTTCTTTTCCTCTGTGAACTATTTACTGATTAGGAGCTATCAAAATTGCCTTTTGCAAACAGTTATTCAACTTGCACACAATAACACGCAATTGCAAAAGTCAGTGGTAAAATGTAGGTACCTCCTAAAAATACACAAGGGCATCCTATATCTTTATTTAAAAATCAACAGGTTTTCCCCTCATGCTTATTTATCTAGTATTAACATCACAAACCTCAAATCTGAAATAGTTACAATGGGGTGCAATATGATATCCTAGGTAAAAAGTATTTTAGTACTAGCCACTAGACAACAGTCTTTAGTGAGAAGATACTTGTCATTTCGTGAAATGAGACATGCAACCTCGAGCTTAAAAAATAATGAGCCCTTCTGTACATAAACAACAGACTCTGCATCAAATACAAGGGCTGTTAAATTCTATTAAATTAAGGAATAGCAGAAAGCATTATGAGGCCATATCTTCACAGAGGTATCGTTTAGGAATGGATGTGTTGGAATCAAAAGGAAATCCTTAAATTACAAACCCAGATATCTTCATCATGCTGAAGTACATGCATGCTGGTTTCCTAGAGTTCCAGAACCTCGGGATCTTCAAGAATCTACCCCCAAAGCCCCGAAGACATCAATCTTGAGAGATTCTCCTTAAGAGAATATTTGGGTGGCTCCTCAGACAACCATTCCTTCCAAAGCATGGTAAGCTTGATCTGGAAATTCTCAACATGTCTCACCAAAGACGCCTAGACCATCGTTATTATTCTACCTTATGTTGACTCCGGTTGTCTTCTACATATTAAGCTGCAGGAAGCATGGAAACTTCCTACAAGACATCATGGGAGAAACATCAGCAATCTGTATATACACAACACATTTTCTTTCTTTTTTTTTCTTTTTTTGACAGCATCAGCAGCTGCAGAGGTATTCTTTCCTTTTCAGAATTTGAGCTCACCCAAACCTACAGATTTTCCCTGCCCCCCACCCGGCTCTCTTGTTTCTGAAATCCAAGAGAATAAGGACGCCTTCTCCTCAGGACTGGCGCTGAAACCCTGTTGGTGAATGCTGAGGAGGGGGGAGAAAGTTACTTCACAGGCAGCAGGGGTGGATGGGCTCACCTTCCATGTTTGTTGCCATGGAGATGAATTCCAGCCAGTAGACTTGTTGGTAGGTTTGTCTGAGCTCGCCGATCGGTTCAATGTAAACAGCGGCGTGTTCCGAGGACCTGCGTGGAGGGAGTCACAGGACCGTGGGTTGCGCTTTTCTGGCCTACGTGTGTAAATGTCTGTGTCTGGGTGAGAGACAGGACACAGGCAGCCGCGGAAGGACGTGCGCGAGAGTGTTTGCAGGAAAATGTGTGTGCATGTGTGCATTTCTCTGGTGTGGCAATGTGTAAATATTTGCGCGCAGGTGGATGTGCGAGCAAAGGAGGTGGGACGTGAGATGGGGAAGGGACTCCAACAACAGCAACAGGGTCTGTTCTTCAGGTCTTGGAAAGAGCGGAGACAAGGGCTCATTTTCATTCACATCGTATCCTGAAGCTTAGCAATCAGGGTTCGTCACTATTTGTGCTTCCTAGAGTAGTGAGGGTTTAATTAATTCGTTGCAAAAATCCTTGCCTCTGCTATGTCCCCAGCTGTGCCGAAGGCATCTCGCTGTGCGTGGAAACAGCGGTCTCGAGTTGCTAGAAGGCGCTACGGTTTTTATATTTCCTTTGATCAGACAAAGGGAAAAAACCGAGTGAAAGGTGTACTGGTTTAACCGAAAACTGATGCGTCACTTAGTCATTTAGGGTTCGTTTGCACTACCCACGCCCCTTTCCTCCTAAGCCCCACCCCACCCCTTCCCGCAGACGCCTGGAGCTGTCCGCAGTGCTGAACGCTGAGGCAGCCCTCCCTCCTGCCAGAAGACTCCTAACTAGCTGTGACAGAACCATTCAGGTAGAGTGATGTTGGTTTTCTAAAGCGTTGAACATACACATTGCAAACAGACAGAACTGAAAGCAAAGCAGAGCACATCAAAGCAACAGATACTTCCCACCTCATCCCTCCTCGAGGTTTCTCCACACTCAGTTTTAATATTTCTGAACTGTGACTGTCCTTTGACTCTATTCCCAGAACCTACCCTTGGCAAGCACCTGTGGATCCCCTACAAGCATAATTGCTCCTCTTACGAACTATTGAATTGTTAATATTTATGGGGCATGTAGATATGGAATTTTGACATTATTATTTCTGTTGTTGTTATTTAGCCGAGAACACATAGTGTGAGTGTGCCCAGATTTAGTAATGAAGACAAATTTTATGGCCACCTTGAGTATTACTACTTAAGAAATTTAATGTTCTTACAAAAAAGTTGCACAGAAAATAAGTGTCAGTGGAATGCCCAGCCACAAATGGAAAATCTGTATCACCCCCTTCAAAGCTTATAGACCATTGAGCAAGAGGAAAAGGAAAGATTATAAAAACTGTGGTGGTGTGCGCCTTTAATCCCAGCATTTGGGAGGCAGAGGCAGGTGGATCTCTGTGAGTCTGAGGACAGCCTGGTCTACAAGAGCTAGTTCCAAGACAGCCAGGGCTGCTACACAGAGAAACCCTGTCTCAAAAAAAGAAAAGAAAAGAAGCAGAGGGTGGACCTGAGCCAAACAGTGTTTCTTGGACAAGACAACTCTCTGATTAATTATGAACTCACAGCAGTCACACGAGACCTGCACAAGATCAAGCCAGTCCATTCTAACATGGTGTGGGGGAGAGGATCATGAGCATCCACCCCTAATTGATGAGTTATTGACATTTGATAGCTTCTGTGGGGGGAGACAATTTTTATGGGTGTGGTTCCTGGTAGGTTGATCAAATTTCTGTAGCTGGCCTTATATCTAGGTGGGGGAGTATGAGGTCGGCACAAATTGAACTCAGTGGATCTTTTTAAAGGAGTTGAGAGGAAGTGAGGACATTATGGGTGGTGGGCCTAGGAGGAGTTGGGGAGGGAAATGAATATGATCATATATTATATAAAATTCTCAAACAAATAATAAAAATATCTTGTTTTTTAAAAGTTGCACAAAGCATATTGGGAGCTCATAGAAGGCCATTTTTTAAAAAGTTGTTCCCCCTTTAAATGTAAAATGATTACAACATCTTGAGGAGTAGCTGACCTAATCGCCTGCTGTGAAGGAACAGAGGATGTCTCTTCTTCCAGTGGCATGCTCATAGCTGTGCTGACTTTCTCAAATGTGTTAAGGGCTGCATCCTTTCTTAATACTCTGAACTAAAACAGTTGCTTGAATTTTAATGTAGCTATGGATTTCACATTTGTGAGAAACAGAAGACGCTAATTCAGTAGGTGTAAGGTTATATCCCAGATTCTTTATTCCTAACATCTGTTTGAACTGAATGTAGAAGCTTCTAGTCTTAAAACCATACTTCAACTATCCAGGAACTAGAAGCATTGCATTCTAGCAATGCACTTCCTTATAGAGTCTAAACAGTGAGGTAATTTTCTCTGACCTATATTTTAAGATTATGTAGATGGAAGTTTCTGTCCTGCCTGGTACCACAGCCATTCAGTCCCAAATAAATGCACAGAGGCTTATATTAATTATAAACTGTTTGGCCTATTGGCTCAGATTTACTATTAACTAGCTTTTACAACTTAAATTAACTTATAATTCTTATCTATGTTTATCCATGTGGCTTGGTACTTCTCTCAGGAAGGCATTATCATCTTGCTTCCTCTGCATCTGGTTAATGACTGACTCTCTGCCTTTCCTATTTTCAGAATTCTCTTAGTCTGATTGCCCTGCCTATACTTCCTGTCTGGCTACTGGCCAACTAGCGCTTTATTAAACCAATATGAATGAGGAATCTCTACAGTGTATCAGAGCATTATCTCACAGCAAGATTGTTTCACTGACTTGAAAGATGACTCAGTGCTCAAGGGCCCTTGCTGGTTATGATGGTTTGAATGAGAATGTTCCCCATAGGCTCATGTATTTGAATACATGGTCTTCAGTTGCTCTGTTTTGGGAAGGATAATGAGGTGGCCTTGTAGGAGGAGGTGTGTCACTGAGGATTAGCTTTGAGATTTCAAAATACTCTTTCCGTTCCCAGTGTCTCTATCTTTCTGTCTCATACTTTTGGATCAAGATTTGAGCTCTCTGGCTGTCTGACCAACTCTGCAACTACCCAGGCTCAGAGTCAGGATTATGAGTTGGCCCACTCCAACTCCCCAGCTGCCATCTGTTGAAGCACGTGAAGGGACAGGTCATGCAGACCCAAAGCTGCAGGATATCCATGACATAGGGCAACAACAGGATACACAAGAGGAGTTCCAGTGAGGGCCCAGCATTGATAGTGTAGCAGAAACCTGAGGCCTTGAACCAGACCAATGACTCTTTGCAATGAATACTTGCAAGTAAAGATATATGGATACAAGGCTTTCTTGCATGTCTCACTGTGTCACACTACAGCTTCTATGATGAGATAGATTTTTTCTTTTTTGTTTTTTCCTTTCCTTCTTTCTTTTTTCTCTTAAATTTTATTTTAATTTATTTTTGGGGGGGTTGCAAGGGCAGAGGGCAAATGAGAAGGGATGGGGAGATGAATGGTATGGAGATGCATGATGTGAAAGACACAAAGAATGAATAAAAAGAAAGTTTTTTTTTAAGATGTGAGTTCTCAGTGAGTTCTCCAGTGCTACCATGCCCACCTGTCTGTTGCCATGCTCCCTGCCACGATGGTCATGGACTCTAACCCTCTGGAACTGTAAGCCCAACAGGAATTCTTTTCTTTGTGTGTTGCCTTGGTCATGATGTTTTATCACAGCAATAGAAAAGTTCCTAAGACACTGCTCTTCCAGAGGACCCCAGTTTGGTTCCCAACATGCACATGACAGCACACAGTCAACTGTAACTCCAGTTTCAGAGATCAGAATCCCTTTACTGCCTCTTAAGACACTGGTACACATATGATATACATGAATGCAGACTATATTACACATAACTAAAAACAAAAATGAATCTTAAAGAAGAGGCTATTGTAAAAACTAATCTATTTAAATAAGCCCAGAAATTATTCTTGTGTCATTTTGTTTGTAGATCATTAATAAATATTTGTGAAGTTGATTAATCTTATTCTAATTTTTGTGGTATATGAACCCTGGCTATGTTTGACATCCCTCCTCGTGTGTGTGTGTGTGTGTGTGTGTGTGTGTAGGTGTGTAGTGGGAGCAAATATCCCATGGTACATATTTAGAAGTCAGTAGGCAACTTGGAGGAGTCAGTTCTCTTCTATCATGTGAGTCCTGGAGACTGAACTTAGGTAGTAAGGTTTGGGAGCAAATACCTTTAAGTGCTAAACCATCCTGCCAGCCCACTCTGTATTTCCTCAGTGTTCTCAAGGGCTCTAAAACACAATCATTTCTTTTAAAAGCCTGGCTTAACGGGTCAGAACCAAGTGACATAAATCTGATACAGAGTCAAACTTTATTTCATGAATGATTATCATAGCTAGAGATTTTTAATTGTTATTTTATCACTTTAAATATAGTTCTATGGTAAATGCCTATGAAGCCCTATGTTAAATACCAGTATGCTAGGGTAAAGGAGATGGTTCAGCAGCTAAAGTATGTACTGCAGCTCTAACAACCACCTGTAACTCCAGCTCCAGGCACTCTGATATCTTACTTTTGCCTCTGTAGTCACCCACATGCAGGTGACACACACACACACACACACATCGAGAGAGGGAGAGAGAAAGAACACATAAATAAATAAAAATAAATCTTTAAAAGCACTTGGATGTTATACATCTAATTCTCACTCAATATAGAAGAACGGGAGAGTGTTTTTGTTTGACCATTGATGTCACAAGTCCATACATAAGTTTTGAAGGTTGCTCTGGGTGGTTGTCTACCTTTTTTTTTTTNAAAAAAAAGACTTATTGTATGTGTATGAGTGTCCTGCCAACATGTATGAATTTGCATCATGCATGCCTGGGGCCCACAGAGGTTGAAAGTGGGCATCGGATCCCCTGGAGGCGGAATTATGGATGGTTGCAAACTACCATGTGGGTGCTGAAATAAAGCCCAGGTCCTATACAGGGAAAAAAATACTCTTGGCTGCTAATCCATCTCTTCAACCCCCTGGTTTTCTATTTTTAAAAAATCATACATCATTTAATACAATCTTTCCAGTTAATGTTTTCGAATTGATGCCAAAGGAGAGCTTTAACTGCAAATTAGGTGCTTTGGTGTTAGTTGGCACATGACCTTGATCTTTTCAAGCTAGCTGGAAGAAGATGATGCTCTCAAAAGTCTGAAAAGTGGCCCATTCAGGAGCGTGTGATTAGAAATCCATTCTGTTCCACTTCCTTTGCTAGGTGCTGGGATCCAAAATAAATTAGATTTGTTATCTGTCCTTGAGAAGATTTGTTATTGTAAAGCAGTGCAAAACTTCTACAAAGTTATACTTCTATAGAAATTAATATACTACTTATGTTTTATTTTTTCGCAAAAGAACTGGCGAATTAACGCAACTGCAATGAACATGTGCCCTTCACATTCTTGCACAACTTCCAGAGAAGCTATTGAAAGAAATGAAACTCACTAATGGCTTTCTAAAGTAATGAGATTCACCTATGCTTTCAGAAACTATGATCTGTTTCCAGAATAGAAGCCAAGTTGTGATTGACATTGTACAACCACTGACAAAAATCACCTTTAACATGCTTTGGTGCTACATTGGACTTTATCTACAAATATTCTATTGGAAGGACTCCTGGTTTACACAAACTGCTTAATTCTTTATAGAGTTGTTATTAGATATTAGTTGACATACATATAACATTGATTTTATGTGTGTGTGTGTGTAGTTAGTCAACACATTGCCTACTACTTTATGTTTAAGATGCTGTGCAGTTTAGAAAGCTTGGAAATTTCCCAAGAAGTACTGCTTGAAATGCAAATGGAGCACTCATACCCACTCCTCATTTAAATCAAACCAGAGCAGGAGCTGTGCTTTTTTCTCATGTATTTTGAAGACTGTGTGACTGATTGTGTTTATTGCTTCTTTTACTTCCCAGGGAAACCAGAGTCAAACTAATAACTAAAAATTATCACCTCATATATTTTTTAAAAATTTGTTTCTTTTCTCTATTTAGTTATTTGTCTTTGAATTGAATTGTTTTTTTAAATTAATTTTTAAAAAAATTCAGATTATGGTCACCTATAAAATTAGTGTCATAAAATCAGAAGTGGAGAAATAACTTAAAGTCATTTACTCACAGCCAAAATAATGACTGTTAGGTGAATGTGTATGACAGGCTTATATACATATTTATATAATTTATTTTAGTAGGATATTGAAAGATAGGAAACTATATAACCTAATTATCATGGAAATAAAAATCTAAATTATAATCTTAAATATTAAAATGTTTTAAAATTGATTTTATTGAGCTATACATTTTTCTCTTCCTCTCCCTTCCTCTCCCCTCCCCTTCAGCCCTCTCCCATGGTCCCCATGCTCCCAA
>LOJH01026192.1:0-12461 GCA_001685095.1 Ellobius talpinus
GAGGGAGGGAGGAAGGAAGGGAAAGAAAGGACCAAAGGGAGAGAGAGAAAGAAAGAAAGAAACAAAGGGAAAAAAAGAAAGAAAGAAAGAATCCACCTTCAATAGCAAGCATCCCTAGCTTTATGTCGAATCTGAAAGGATGAACAATCTACTGATACTGGGGGATGCTGGGAGTTTATAGTTATTACAGTGAGGTTTCCTTTAGTAGATGGTGTTCTCCAGAAATGTAATTGTGTGTGCTCAGTCTCTCAAGCTATGTATTTCCTGCCAGTTGATTGTAGGCTATCCATCATACACCCCTTTTCTTCCTGGCATTTCTTAGAGAATCTGCAATTATTTAGTAAAATCTTACTGATCATGTACTGACTACTACAGACGGGTTCATTCCTCTTTGTAGAGCAGTTTCAGGAGACATATTTGTTTTTTCCAGACTCCCTCTGGACAATGTTAAGATTTGAGATTTTTGCCTCTTGGAATTTGAGACCTAACATCAAAAGGGTATTCCTTCAAAGAGTTTCATGTTGCTATATTTGAGTGGTAATTAATTTTCCCCTGGTTTATCTCTGAGTTTGATATATTTCTTAGGCTTGGTATTTTTATTTTATTTTGTTGGTACTGTGAGATGAATTTTTTTCTGAATCAAAACCACCAAAGTTCAGGTTTAAGAGACAGATGAATACTTCAGTTGATGATCTGGTTCAGTGTTACACGGTCAAATGTTATCTTATGTTCCGTTGGGAAAAAAGTAAATCATCCTTTTGCTTTTAATTATTGCTTACTATGCCTGAGTGTTCCATTTACATGCTGGAAGACAGTTTTTATAGTCAACACAGCCTACTGCAGTAATGGAGGACTCAGATTTGCTTGTGTGGTGTTTTTTAGAGACCTATTATCCTCACAGAAAGCCCTGTCCACACATTAGACTCGTATCTTTTAAAAGCTGATCTGGAACTCAGAACCACTGAACCACGGTGTTCAGGGATCAGGCTCTAACACGATGGTTAGAAAAACAAATCCTCATAAGTGTGATACACAGCAGAACTGGAAACCAGCTGCCCAGATAAAGCAATTCTCCATTTTCTTCAGCTAGAAGTTTAATGAAGCTTATTTAGCTAGATCCCTGAAAATATTCTCTGTTGTGTTTCTTAGAGTTTCTAGGGAAAGAATGGCTTTCTAGGGATTTTGCCTGTCAGTTTCTTGACTTATGATTTGAGCCTTTTTCTGTAGGATTGGATTTCTTAGAGCTAATGGTTTCTCTATGTATTTCCTGATTTTTTTAAGCCCGTGGACAGCTGGACAAGATGAGGCATCCATTTCCTAACCACAAAAAGAACTCCATGTAAAATATTTCTGGCTAAAGACAATTTACCTTTTGAGGAAGAGTGTGGGCGGAGGTGTGGGGATTGGCTGCACTGCCGTTGCTGCCTGCTGAGGTAGCTCTTGGAAACTTGATGTTGAGTGGGTTTTTGTTTTTGCGGTTTCAAGTGACCTTTGACTATGGTAAGCTATTTAAAACCCCAGGCAGGAAGGTGAGTTTTGGCACAACTAGGAAGTAGGTTGGCAAGGTACAAATAGAGAGAGTGGCTTTTCTGGGACTTTTCCTACTTTTCTGTATGTATTTCCTGATCATTTAGTTGGCCCTTCCTTTGAATATTTTATTATCTACTTGGTTTATAATCAAGACCACCCACCTGATTTTAGCCTGCAGACTTCTTCGCCTGCCGTTTTATTCCCTCAAGCCCACAATGCATGTGTATTCATGTTTTTGCTTTCCATTCACGGAGATCTCCAGCTGGGAAAATATAGTGTGTACAATACTCTCTGCCTTCAGCTGACATTGCTCATAAATTGCAACAGAAACACTGCTATCAACAGCTTAATAGCAGGTAGAACACAGCTCTACATATCAAGCCTCAGCGGGATACACAATCTATGGTTACCAAATTTCCAGAGGAGCAGGGGAGGGCGAGGGAGTTTGCTATTTAAGAGTAACTACAGCAGCATTGGGCATGCATTCACTGAAGGCAGCTTTCTGGAAAGGACTTGGATGCCTGACTCAGTGGCTGCTCCCAAGGCACGTCTTTGCTGGGTCGTTATTTCTGAAGCGCTCACCAGAGCTTTTGGTGGTGGAACAGGGTAAAAAAAAGCAAGTTGTTTCTGTCCTCTGGGAAGGCCTTTGATAAATTTGTTGGAAAGGGTTCTGGCTCACGGATTCCCAGGAGGCTGAGGAGGTGTGTGTGGTGTGCGTGTGGGGCACGCTCACCTTCCCACACAGGCATTTGGCAGCGGTGCTGAGCCCAGTGCGAGTGTGCAAAGCAAGCAGTGCTGTTTGCTTTGTCTCCGGGCTCATTTATCACGCACTGTGACCTGCCCAGTTGTCTTATTTTTGCCAAACTAGCATGCAATCACAACAGCACAATACGATGTTAGTATCCTAGGCATTGGGGCTTGGGAAATGGCTCAGTAGCTAAGAATGTTTACTGCGCAAGAACAAAGACCTGAGATCAAATCCTTAACAACTACAAGGAAAGTTGGGGTCAGGGAGATCACTCAAGTGGGTGAAGGTCTTTGCCATAGAACCTGCGGACCTGAATTCCACCCTTAGAGCCAACATGATAGGAGAGGATAGAACTGGAACCTTGATTCTCACCACGTAGACAAAGCTAGAGCCTTGAAACCTGCAGTGTTCACACACCACACCGGGTACTCCCATTTGGCTTGGCCATCACAAGCTTCATGCTGGCCTTCCAGGCCTTCAGGGTAGTCGCAGGCTGACATACTGACTCATCACCATTCTGAGAGCACCTTTGCTTCCGTTTTTTTTTGGAACACATGCAAAGTGCATCCTGGAGAATGCGACCCCTACCTGTCAGCCATCAGAAACTACTTTCCGGATGTTGTGATAAAATAAAACCAATGTAGGCAAGAATCTCCTGGTGTGAGTCAGATAACGCCTGCTCTATAATGCGATTTTGAGGACAGAACAGTTGTGTCACAGGCTGTCTTCATGTTCTCTCCTGAGGTGTCTGTGGTCACATTCATTCATGAAGTCGTGACTCCACGAGTTGCTTTCTCTGTTTTAGTTTGTTTGTTTCTTGGAGTTCTAAACATGACTTAAAACACACGCATTTTGTTGTGTGTGGACTGCAATGAATAATCTCCATGCTCACCTTTTTAATAAATTTATATGCCATAAATTTGACATAGCCCCCTGTAGTTTTAGTTTCCTCCTAACTAGGCTGAGAAATTTCGAATTAAGTGAAGACTCCTGTGTCATCTACCATAGGACTTCAGTCCTACCCAGTGCACTACTTTGTCCAGTCTTTTGCTTTCTATCTGAATTTTGTTTGTTTGTTTGTTTGAGACAGTGTCTCATAGCCTGGCTAACTGTGAACTTGTTATATATAACTCTGGATGACTTTGAACTCCTGCTCTTCCTAATCACTCTATCTGGCTTATGTGCTGCTGGGGATGGAGTCCAGGGCCTCGTGTATGCTAGGCAAGCACTCTCCCCACTGAGGTCTAGCCCCAGTCCAAAAATCTTCCTCTTGATTCTCCTGGTCTCCAGAGCAATATCCTGTCAATGTGTGTTGGCCTCACTAGAGCTGAATTCCTGAGGACTCTAGCTGCAGGCCAAGCCTCCTCCGTGTGTTGGGCTTTAGGCAAATCTCATGCTCAGAAGGAATCACCAGGAGCTTTAGATGGGTGTCTACACCCATGCAGCCATGTTAAGACAAAGGACTACTTGAAGAGAAGAACGTGGAAAATATCCGTGTGGTCTCGGTCCTGGTTTCAGCTCTGTTCTCATTAGCCTTGGGATCCAAGACCAACCTTTTCATCTCTCTGGGCCCTTAAGGTGTTGCCTTCTCAGGAAGGCTCCCCAAGATGCTTTGTTCTTGAAAACTGCTTGGGTCTTTGTTTGTGTGTTAATTTATTTGGGGAGGACTCTCCCCTTTACATTGCTAGTAGGATTAAGGAAATTAATATTTATGAGAATCTTTCAAAAGTGCTTAACACACAGTTGGCACTTTAGCACTCTGTTAAAATGAAATGAAAGTTCATAGCCGTGTTGAACATAATAATGTTTATTCTAGAAGCAGTCAAGCCATGGTCCCTAGGTTCGGGTTTCCTCAAATGTGCAGGTCTTGTTACATGACTCGCAATGGTGGTCATGTTATATCTGTACCCAACAGCGGTGAAGGAGAACCTGTAGTGTTGTCTGAGGTTTCTGTCCTGCCCAATTCCCACAGTCATTAAATCCCATAGAATTACACAGAGGTCTACATTAATCATAAACTGATTGGCCCATTAGTTTAGGCTTCTTATTAGCTCTTATAACTTATATTAGCCCATTATTCTAGTATATGTTAGCCACATGGCTTGGTACCTTTTTCAGCAGGGCAGGTCATATCTTCCTTCTTCTGTGTCTGGGCAGGACTGCAGAGAGTGCTTCCCTCTTCCCAGAATTCTCCTGTTCTCATTGTCCCGCCTCTACTTCCTGTCTGGTGGTCCCACCTATGCTTCCTGCCTGGCTACTGGCCGATCATCATTTATTTAAAACATAATTGACAGAATACAGAATCTGTCCCACACCACTGTGGTCAGGGGGATACAGTAGCAGACATGTAGGGAACAGTGCTTGTGCCTGGGACTCAGTTCCTCTGATGGGTCCCATATCCCTAGTCTCTGGATCAAGGTGAAATGTAAATTGCAAGAAACCATGAATGAGGACCCATTTGGCAGCTAATCGCTTTTTAAAAATTACAGACTCCTCCCATTTACCCCACTCTCATCACTTCCCAATGCACGGGTATAATCTCCAAGGAGAGGTGATTTTATAACGTTTACTCCAAATCCACCAAGAGCTAGGGATCGGGCAGTTCATTTTGGACTTGAATTGGATTAAGTAAATGGAATTCACATTTCTGTAGTCTTCTGGAAAGAGAATGGGGCAGCATTGGCCAGACTTACATCAGCATCTGCATGAGGCTATTATGACAACCATATTCTTTTAGAAGGACTGGTTTTTAGTGTTTTCTGTTCTGTTTTGTAGCATATGCCTGGATGGTAGGGTTTCTGTCTACGTACCATTTCTATTTTTCAATATGCATCCACATAAAATTAGATTAATTTAATTAATTAGCTGATTAAATATTAGAGTCCACAATTTGCTAAACAAATTAAACACACTCACACTAGCAAGTACACTCACACACATATAGAGCAAAGCTAACAGTATTCCTTTACTATGGATCATGTGGACAAGAATATTAACACTATTTCTTACCCTTGTCTGTCTCCTATATTGGGGCCAGGTACACGATTCCCAAAAAGTTGGCCACCTGGCCTTTAAAACAAAGCTACTGTGTTTGAAATATTTGGAGTGTAAGGTTTAAGGTTTCCCAGAAACAGACTGCAGGGAACACCTACTACAGGTCACAGGCACTTGTTGAAGACAAGCTATGACTGTGTTCACTTCTGTCTGGCAGGAGCACACTCACCAAGGGCACACAAAGCCATCTGTGCCAACACTGGTCACAATAGGAAAGCACCCCCCTGAGTTGTTTGATATGGATGCGTGTAAACGTGTGATCTGTGAGCTTCACGTTGCCAAGCAACAAGCTGAATAATTTTGTGTCTCCTTGAAATCAATTTCCGCTGATCACACACAGAGGTGAAAACCACAGCTTTTGAATATTTACATCCAGCAAATAAAATTTACGTTCCCTGAAAGGCAAAGAGGCTGCCATTTCATGCTTCCTAACCTTCATTGTGTCTTTCTTTTTGGTACACACAGGCAGCCTTGTAGGCACAAATGCGCTTGCCCATTCTGAAGACGGAGCTTTCTGCTCTGTCAACTGTGTTTTAGGTAAAGCTCTGGTTTCTTTATTGCCTTTATCTATTACATCTGTAAAATTTATTTAAGCAATGACAGATCTCTCTTTGGGGCTCCAAGTCTGGGAGAAGAACCACTGGCGGGCTCTATCGGGGTGAGATTTGTTGGATATGACTGTTCATTAAATTGCAAGCAATCTGAGAAGCCAGCAATCTGGATCTTCCGTGTCTGGGTGGCTGATGGTCTGCGTTTAGAGCCTCAACATCAGGTGAGTGACAGATGTACCTCACCAAGAACTTTTGGAATATTTCAAAAAGAAGATGAATGCCTTTTGAAGTCCCAGGGGAAGGTTCCTGGCTTCTTTAACATGCAAGGTTGCTTATTCCACACAAATTCTCCTAAAAGGAAGAAGAAAAATGAAAAGATCGAAAAAGCCGAGTGATTTTTGGCCTGTATTATAAGATTGATTGACAAGTGGGAAGCATTACCTGGGGTGGAATCTTGCTCTGAGAAGAGACAGAGCAGCAGCAGTTGGGAATTTTGTGGGTGTGCAGCTTTTATGCCTTCGTTCATTTTAATATCTAGCCTCCCCTTTACCTGCATGGTGAGTGCTCACTCTTTGCCAGCACCAGGATGAGCTGGCTGGTGTCAGCACCCTGGGTCTCAGGGGGAAACTGCTTGGGTAGGAATACCCCAGGAATGGTGAGGGATTTGGGAAAAAGCTCACTGGAGTTCAGTGCTCTTGAACTTGAATTCTGACGATCAGTCAGGCAAAGTGAGCCATAGTTCTCCAGGCCCCAGATAGAAACGAAGGGTTAATGGGAAAGAAGTGGACCCCGGAAAAGACTGAAGGCACATTGAAGTGTGAGGCAGTAGAAGATCATGGTGGGACCCAGATCGAAGTCTGGAAGTGGCCCATGTTATGGATAAAGTAGTGGCGACGGTAGTTATGAAGAGGAAAAGGAAGGCACACTCTAATGACCAATGAGATGTAAAAGCTTCAGCAGAAAGAGATGTCTGGACTGTGAATTTTGTTTCCTTTGAAAGACAGCCCGCATTGTAAGGTGTTAGAACTCTAGTCCACAGTGAGTTCTGGAATCATACTCCTCAGGTTTTAAATTACCTCCCAGGTAGTTAAACATAGACTTAGAAGGGGTTTGAGATTCTGTGCTTTTTCCAGATCTCATTTCCATGACAAGGAGCATCATGATGCAAGAAATGAATGTGAGAACCTCTGGAATTCCACAGTGAGCATCAGCCATGGGACCCTGGCGAGGGACTTAGAGAGGGAAAGCCCTGCTCTGTTGCGTTTGCTCTTTCCAGGGCTGTGCACATGCCACGCCTGTGGTCACTTTCAAGCTTCTAAGGTGGTGATGCCACCAAACCTAGAGTTGAGATCTGTGTACCTGCAGCATGTGTTTCTGGCACACCTCTGGCCATCACAAAGGTGCCCACCCATAGGGGATCTCCACCCATGCTCTTGCAGTTCCTGTGTGAAACTCTGCTCTTTAGAACACCGTGTTTCTATAACCTAATACCCGTGGGTGCAGGACAACAGAAGTCAGATGCATTCATGTCCCTGGCTTCCTTACCAGGGGACATCAGTTAAGTATCCTTACAGTTAATTTGCTCATTAGTAATATAATAATGAAGGAACCTGACACACAAGCCCTGAGAAAACAAATGAGATGATTGGTGTAAAAACACTGATTCTCGTGTCGCGTGCATGACAAGTTCTCCATCGTTCTTCCTTGTATATGTTCCGCATCTTTCCTCCAGGCAACTGTGATGTAAACATTAGCCCCCTGATATGTAAGGTCATGTCATTTTATTAATTTTAAGTTGGCTTTTTGATGCTTCAGTGGACACCCCATCCTAGGTTCGACTCTATCAAGATTCAGTTTTTCTGTGGGTTTCCATTTTTAGTGATATGTTTAGGGCTGTCTTAGGATGCTTTGTATGGGTACAACAGAATGCCTGGGACTGGACAATTTATAATGCACAGAAAATTATTTTTCTACAGTTCTAGATCCAAAGAAGTCTAAAATCACGACTCTGGCCTTGGGGCTGGGGAAATGGATGGCTCAATTGGTAAAATGCTTGCCTCACGGACATGAGTTCCAGATCCTTTGATCCAACCAACTACACATAAAATGTCACTAGCCTCTATTCTGATTTCCTTCTGTTGCTGTGATAAGCACCATGACCCAATGCATCGTGAGGGGACAAAGGGTTTATTTTGTTTGTTTCTACCCTACAGTCCATCATCAATGGAAGTCAGGGCAGAGAGGGATGCGAACAGAAAACTAAAGGCAGCAACTGAAGCATAGACAATAAAGAACACTCCTTACTGGCTTACTAGGCCCACCTGCCTAGGGATGGTACCACCCACAATGGGTGCCTACTATGTCAATTAGCAGCCAAGAAAATGCCCCCACAGACATGCTTACAGGCCAATCTGATAGAGGTAATTCTTCAAGGGAGGTTTTCTCCTCTTAGGTGTGCCAATTTGATAACCAAGATAATGGCTATCACATCACTTAACTAATACCACAGCTGTTTGCATAACTTTTGTGTTGTTGGCATTATCAGAGGATGTATCATGGTTATATGCAATTACTGTGCCCCTATATGTAAAGCTTTTAGTGTCTGTAGTGTGTGTGGGGGGGTTCTGTCTAAAAGCAGTCCCACAGATCCCAAGGGATGACTTGTCTACTCTGACTTTATTCAGGCAACTACTTGGTGTCTCTCTGGTTCTCTTGCTAACCTACTTTTGGCCTACAAAAACAAAACAAACCAGAAAAGGACTGTTTGGAAAAGCTTCCTACGTGAAAACAGGCTACACAGTCATTTTCATTTTGAGCTCTTCACGAAATCTATTTTGGCCTCTGGGGAGCCATTGTATCTGTGAGTTTAATCTGTTATGACAGTAGGTATACACAAGGATTTATACAAACACATCGAAGCTACAGGTGCAAGACGACCATTTAAAGAGCTAGGATTTGTTGCAAATTTGAGTTTTCCCCGATCTCATTTTCTCTGGTGTTCAAGTTGAGTGGTACTCCAGTGGCCCCACAGAAAAGCTGGACAAAAAGCAGCACCCATTCTTCTCCAGTCTTTTTACCTAAAGATCAACTTAGGAGTCTGCGTGTCCGTGAGTTACCAGCACGCACCCATAACTGACGTTAGCATGACAGTGGAACAGCAGCTTCCTGGGAAAATCTTTTCTTGCTTAAAAAAATATATGCGAATTCATGTGTACCAACCAATCCATACCCTGGAATACACTACCGGAAACAGAATAATCCTTTGGCTAAATGTCAACAGCTTTGTGGCCAAAACAAAACAAAACAAAAAACCAACACAACAACAACAACAACAACAACAAACTTGATTTAGCCATTTAGTGTTAGCCATCCCTCATTCAAAATTTTGATTTCCAAAATGCCAACATATGATTTCTTTCCTCAAATTCTGCCCTGTCATTTACCACTTTCAACAACAAAAGGTGTTTGGTGGGGCTGTAAAAGGCCTTGCAGGGCCTAAGAATAGTGAGTGGTTAACAGGCCTGTTGGGCCAGGCAGGAGGAAGTAGGCCTGGCAGGGCCCTGTGGTGATTACCTTCCATCAGCCACTCACTTTCCCACCCTCTCCCAGAACAGAAGAGATAATAGCTTGCTTGCCTTTTCTTTCAAAGAAAGCCAGGAAGCCTTTGGACCAATAATTCTGCTACAGCCTTAGAGAGCTTGGATTCTTCAAACAAAGCCAAGGAGTGGCATCTTGTTCTCTTCACCCCTGAGGCCATCTCTCTGCTGCTAGCTGCTCATAAATACAGCTCCCAGTTTCTACTGAAAACATCTTTAGTTATTGTAAGCAAAAGACATCAGAAGGAAATATAGGTCTGCACCTCATCCCTCCACCAGGCCTTTTCCTGTCCTGTGTACTAACCCCACAGCTATTTGTTATGAAAACAAAACAACAAAAAAAACCCGTATCTATTGCTTCCATGCCAGCTTCCAGTGTTAGCTCTGCCTAGACAGACAGCCTCTGTTTGCAATCTGAGATAGAAATCAAATTTTTGTCTCCTCTCGGTCTCTTTCTCTGTGTGTGTATGTATGTGAAAGCCTCTGTGTGTATACATGCATGTGTCTGTGTATCTATAGTATGTCTGTGTGGGTGTGGGTGTTTTCACTCTTGACAGAAGGAAAAGACAAGCCGGGAAGACATTTGAAATGTTTAGTCAGGTCTTTCCGTGTGAAGAGGTGTATAAAACACATCCCAGTGATGAGCACCAATTAACAGTGCATTACTTTCTAGAAAAGACTTCAAGTTGGCTGCCCTGCAGGTCAGAGTCAATAAAGACTGAGTTACTAACAATAGCCTTTCTCTCTTGCTGAAGCCTTGGACTTAACCCTAACGTCATCAGACCAGAGAAGAGGAGAATAATGCGAGCCTAGGAGTCTTGGGGGTTGACTTAAGCCTAATGCTCAGAGGCTGTAAAACCTGTCAGAGAGCTTGATTGATTGGCTCACATGCCCTAGTCCTCCGTGCAAAGGACTAATGTTTCTGCCTCTTCCAAGAGGGCTTGATGTGCCACCTGGGGTCAGAACTTATCAGCCTGTGGGGCTAATGTTTCTGATGATGCCAAAGTGCAGTCAATAATTTCTACAGAAATTTGTGCTCAGATTCGCAAGGAAAGCAGGTTTTGACTTGAATCCCTTCCTCCGTCTGCAGAAGTGTGAAAGGACTTCAAGTCTTCCTGCCAACAGAAAGCATCGTTGGGTGTGTTTGATAACACAGTAGACAAATAGGAATTAAAAAGGAGACCTTTAAAAGTCATTGTGGAGGATTTAGTTAGTAGTTGGCAATGAGTTTGGGGAGTTTTGGAATCCATCAGTGGAATGGGTAAAGGAAGAGTCACCAATTTCAGATACTATAGACCAGACTTCCCTCTAAAAGGTAATGACCATGGCAGTTATAATTAGAGTTACTTTGAAACAGCTCTGAGTGACCCTGGGTGCAGGTTCTAAAGGCCCTAGGCAGTGGCAACACTGAGAAATGTCAGGCGATACCAAAGACAGGGTCGGAGCCTTGAATCAGAGAGAAACGATTCTGTCTGGTTTGCAGAGAAGCAGAACCTAGAGTTAGCCTCAGTGGTTGTGCATGGCCACGCATGCGCATGATGCATCACGATGTCCCCACAAAAGCGTATTCATGCAGCCCCCAGAAATTGACAGTAAGGCAATGACATGGAGCAGGGCTGGTCAATCAATAACCAGCTAAGTTCTGTCCTTCTCGGGCAAAATGACAGTTTGCTCCAGTAAGTGCCAACAAAGGCCCCTTTACCTTCGCCCTGCACTAGGAGAGCACTGTTAGTCACACTTCATTAGGTTTGTTTACAGAACAGAGCTGGTCTCTAAGCAGCCTATTGAAATCCTTGTAACTCCATAGGGCCTAAAAAAAAAAGCTTCCCTCCCTGAAAGATAAGAACTTTGGAATGTGAGGTGGGGGAGGTGCTAAGGGACCTCGGACCACTGACTAGAAAACTGGTTTGTTGGGACGGGAATTGGAAGGGGTGAGCTGGCCATTGAGGTGCTGCTGGCTCAGAACCAGGGACTGTGCCCTCAGAGCCAGGTCCTGTGGCCCCTTTGCTGTCCTCGCTGAACTGGGAATTTGGCCTTTTTGTAACCTCGAAAACGTGAGCTGCTCCTGAGCCCTTGAAATGAGCTTCCTTTACCTTAAAAAGAATTCAGAGGAGTGGCTTCTGGGATTTCAAGTTGGAGAGTCAGACAAGGAAGCGTTTGCTTAAACAAGGACTGTGTTTGTGAGGAGAGATAAGTTCCTATTGGTTGAGATTAGCAGTGTGTGTAGAGAAGCAATAAATGGTTCTCAGGGTTGGAATTTGCAGCCCTTAAGGTTCTGAAACCTAGATAAGTCACAGCTGTGGCCTGCTCTGTACATAGGCCAATGGGTAGAGAGGCCTAGCTCCAGAGTTGCTTCACCTGGAAGGAATGCAGGAAGACTTGCCTTCTTAGCAGGGAACTCTTCCTATTTTAACATGGTCTCCCATTCCTCAGCTGTGCACTGAGTTAAGGGAGAGTTTTAAAGATGTGGGGGTCACATGACAGTATAGCGTATGAAAACTGGGACTCAGGAAAGTGTAGGTGAGCTCCAGAGGGACCAGAGAAGGCAGGGGGAGGGGGCTGTCTGCACTGATGCATTTGTTAGGGTTCGGGCAAGGTACTCCTGGTCAGTGTGTTTTCCTACTGCCTAGTCTGCAGAATTCACTGCCCACCACCCTTGGAACACACACCTTCAGCTTCCCACACTACTTTCTGAATCTGAACCACAGTGTGTGACCCCATTACCAGAGGGATCCGACCACTCTCATGCTTCATACGGGATATGGCCTCCGCAGCTGGAAACAGAAATGGGCAAAACCCTCCACCAATCTGCATTCCTTCAAGGGGGTGCTGAGTCCAATATTCTGTTATCCGGCCCTTTGCTTCCATTCTAGATTGGCCAAGATGGTGGCATTTTCTGTTGTGCAACAGTTACCTCTTTGTATGCCTTATGCTCTCTCTCTCTCTCTCTCTCTCTCTCACACACACACACACACACACACA
>LOJH01026193.1:10832-23739 GCA_001685095.1 Ellobius talpinus
CTGTTGAACATCATCAGGACCAGGTGTGATGGTGGCAGACAGGCAGGGCTTTCCCCTTGGACAGCATCAGGACCAGGTGTGATGGTGGCAGACAGGCAGGGCTTTCCCCTTGAACAGCATCAGGACCAGGTGTGATGGTGGCAGACAGGCAGGGCTTTCCTGTTGAACATCATCAGGACCAGGTGTGATGGTGGCAGACAGGCAGGGCTTTCCCCTTGGACAGCATCAGGACCAGGTGTGATGGTGGCAGACAGGCAGGGCTTTCCCCTTGAACAGCATCAGGACCAGGTGTGATGGTGGCAGACAGGCTGGGCTTTCACCTTGAACAGCATCAGTACCAGGTGTAATGGTGGCAGACAGGCAGGGCTTTCACCTTGAACAGCATCCGTTGTGAAGAAGAGAGGCTTGTAGACATGGAGCTCAATTTGTTGGAGTTAGTGATGGGTTCACCCAGAGTAAGGCCTGAGGTCCTCTCACCGAGTGGGCAGGGCTCAGACAGGGTATTCTCCCTTCCTGCCCAGTGCCGTGTCTATTCCAACTCCTCCTTGGTGGCAAGATTCCGCGAGTCTCCGTGAGATGTTTTTTCCCCATGTTGTGTAGCACTTAGGCAACATTTCAAGGTTAACTTGAGGAGCAGACCTTCACCACATCTTACCTAGGTTGCATGGGCCCCAGACACACTCTCAGGTGCTGGGCACAGCGGTGGAAGACTGAACCAGCCACACAGACTTCCTTCCTCAGTCCCTCCTAATATGCACAGGCTATCCCACTCAACCCCTCCCAGTATGCAAGGCTATCCCACTCAACCCCTCCCAGGATGCACAGGCTATCCCACTCAGCCCTTCCCCATATGCAAAAGTTGCCCTACTCAGTACAACACAATGCGTATAGGTGATCACCCTCAACCCCTCCTAGAAGTAAGTTCATTCTTGGATGTTTTGTCTGGCAGCCTTGTGGGGTTGTGGTGTGGAGGAGCACATGGACACATGGTTCTCTCTCTCTCTCTCTGTCTCTCTCTCTTTTGGGGGATGACACTCTTCAGTCCATCCGCTGGTCAAGCTACATACCTGGATGGCACATGCCCTCCCTTCTGCTTGTTCTTCCAGTGGCTGTGGTGATGTGTCTGTGTGTTCTGGTGCACGAGCCCCTGTGTGGATGTGTGTGAGTGTATGCAAGTATATATAGATGTGTGAGAGAGGCTGTCTGAGTGTGTGAGTCTGTGTGTGTGCCTCTGCCTGTTTGTGTGTATATCGGGAAGGGACCCACTGCTGGCTCAGTATTGTATTGGGTGTGTGATGACATGATGGTTCTTGGTCCTGTCCAAGACCATGCAAGAGGCTAGAAACAGCACCCCATGTCTCCTGGTGACAGAGGCTGGCCCTGTCCATAGGTGACCACTACCACACATTCACTCTGCGTCTTCAGGAGCTTCTGCAGGAGATGTTGTGGCCATGGATAGATGAGAGCACAATTTGATTTCATATCCAGAATTCCAGTCTTTTGACTATGACAGCCAGGGCGGGGTCCAGAGTCACAGGGAGGAGCTTCAGGTGTCTGAGTGCCCCAACAACCTCCTTCAACCTATAGAGGCCAACCCCAAAGGCACCCTTTGTGTTGCTGAGGGCTCAGTGGAGTAGTTCTCAGCAGCACTAGCATGCTTTCTTGGAGAGAAAAATTAAACAGAAAATAAATTGCTCAAAGATGTCCTCTAATGACATAAGAGCTTTGGTTATGCTTGCAATCCCGTCTAATGTTGCCCTCTCGACCTCAGTGAAGTCGGCCCATTAGCCTCATTTTGCAGACAAGGAAACTAGACTCAGAGAGACTGAGAGACTCACTCTGAGCAACACAGCCAAGAAGCAATTCAAGTTAGAATTTGAGATTCATTAATTAACCCCATCATCCCTGAGGCCTTGAATCTGAGCAGGAAAGACTGGGCCACAATACCTCCAGCCTGCGCTGCTATAGGCAGAAGAGTCCCCAGGAGAGAAGGCTCTCGCTGGAAGCCAACCCAGGCCTCTTGACCAGGCTGCTGGTGCTGTGGAGGACAGCTTCAGCTGGCTCTCAGGAAGCCTGGAGTCCTAAGGCAGAGCGTCTCCTGGCCCACATTTGCCTGGGGCTGAACAAAGCTGCCTGGCACTGCATCCTTTGTGTGATGGCCCCAAACTGAACACCACCACTGTCATTAAATCCCTCAACCCTAAGGGCACAGTGGCCCACTTACCGTGATGGTGACCTCTTCAAAATGACAGAAGCAGGGCAGGAACAAGGGTCCACAGACTGGGCGTAGAGGGGTGCCCTCCTCCGGGATACTCTTGTTTCCTGTCTTGGAGAGGCAGTGAGATAGCAGGAAGGAATCTGGTCATGCCCAGCCCAGCAGAGCCTGCCCTTCGCCCAACCCCAGATATGACTTGGAAGCGGGCTGGACCTTCTTGTTCAGAATGGGACCATGGCCCAGCACTGTGAGAGGCATAGAGTACCCTGATTTGCTCTCAGGCATGGTTCTTCCCTACATAGTCCCCTATCTCCTGGGGCCAGGCCTCTGACCTTGGTGAAGCCCTTTCCTGACCCTGTGCCCTCCCTGTGGCTCCGTGCAGTTATAAATAGGTCCATTTCTCATCCTGCCCCTGCCCTGGGCTCCACACCCTGGCAGATGCAATGTCAGGATTCCCTTCCCAGCCAAGGACAGGCAGAGCAGGACCTGGCCAACTCCTGCAGTTCCTTCTGCAAATAGCAGTGCACTCTGGGCCAGACACTGCCAGCCATGTGTGATAACCACCCGTGGCTGCCGTAAATGACCACATGCCCCAACTCAGAGGTATTCTCTTGCATTATGAAGGGTGGAAGCTGGAAATCAAGCAAGGTCACATACTCCATGCAAGGAATCCTTCTCACCTATCCCAATGCTGAAGGTCCCACTGTCTCTTCAGCCTCTGCCTCTCTCTAATGCCCCTAGCTCCTGCTTATGAAAGCGCACGTGCGGATGGGGTCAGGGCTGGCCAGGATGGTGGTATCACCTCCGTATCTTAATCACACCTTTCTCCGAATAAGGTCACAGTCCCCAAGTCTGGGCCTACGGCCATGGGCTTGTTCTTGGGAAGGGGCAGGGTTCACCATCTGCAATCTGTCAGAAATGAAATTTGCTAAGACAGTCACTGACAGGTGAATTACGTCAGGAAAGCTGAGAAAATCAGCACAAGATATAGATGCATCCAGAGCACAGACTGCCTCTGTCTTGTTGTCTGGGGATGCCCCAGGCTGCCTAGGTAGTGCCAGTTCTGAAGAAAGCTCTTTAATGGTGGCTAACACCATCTAATCCGAGGGCTAGGGAGGAGGTTGGGTGTCACCTTGGGCTGGGCAATAGTGGAGCTGGTGGGTCAGCTGTCCAGCTATCGGCTGGATTAGTGAATCGTCAATAGATCCGGTTGAGCTAAGACAGCTGGAGTCGGCAGGCCACACAGAGACGCCTGCTGGCTACTGTGGCTCTCTTGATGATGTGGCGTGATTTGTAGCTTGGCACCATGCCACCATGATGCTCACAAAGTTGATCAGCTGTCACCATGTCCTGACTGCATGTGACTCAGGCGTCCTCACATGGTGCCTGGAGCTTGTTCTAGCTCCTCCATCACTGTTACCTGTGGGCACTTGGAAGGGCTCAGCTTCCTTCTCAGTAAAACAGAGAAGTATACCCACCTGGCAGGGTTGGGGAGTGACAGGCTGTATCCCTGGGGCTAGTGAAGTGTGCAGTGTCTGCACGCAGGGGGGACTTAGACAGTGGTTGCTCTGTTTTGGGTGGGGGCAACATCCTTTACTCATGTCAGATGGCATCTTCTCACTTCCTCATCTTCCCCTCCCTAAAAGTTGTCTTTATTGACTTTCCCCTACCTGTGGCCTCACCCAGGCCTTGAAGCATCTGGGAGCTCTAGAGCTGTCAGCTTCCCTGGATGTGTTGATTTTGCCCGTTGTTGGTGAATTGGGCCTAGAAGCCTGGGCCTTGCTGCTCCTCTTTCAGACTGTGCACCGCAGACCAGGAGCTTCAGGCCCTACCTCCCCTGCCCCCGCTCACTCTCTCATCTTCTCTTCTCACCCTTCACCTTGCCTCTGCCTTCCCTGGCTTTAACGTCAGTCTGTGGATGGTGCCTCCTCCCGAAGCTCCTTGCACTGATGTTTTAAGATCTGATTGGATTCCTATAACTTCATTGCTGAGGCTCTGGATGACCTGACACCACTCTAGCTTCTGAGACCTTTCTTCCCAGTAAACAGTGCCCCAGCCTGCTCTCCTGCTAGGCAACAAAGGCCATGGAGTGCATAAGTATTTAGGTTGAGTTTCCTGTGTGATCGCAGGTAAATTGCCTCACCTCTCTGGTCTTCTTTTTCCTCAGCTCTGTAGTTCCTACTTATTAATGTGGCTGTGCATTAATCCGCTCAGAGTTCTGAGATTGTTCTATGTGCGTTAACATGTCATGGAGTTTGTAGGCACGGACCAATGAGGCAAATGGGATCCCTTTACTGTCTAGGGGCCTGGGGTACATCAGCCCATTTCCTCTGAGGCCATGAGGTGAATGAGGATGAGGATGTGTCAGTCATGGATATCTTTCAGGGCCTAGCACCATGTGGACTCCCAGAACTCTGCAAAGGCCTGAGGGGATGAGTATATAAATGGACGGACAGAGGGATGGATGGATGGATGGACAGATGGATAGATGGAGAAGTCTGCAAGGTCCTGTCAAATGAAGATGGATGAGTATATAAATGGACGGACAGAGGGATGGATGGATGGATGCATGGATGGATGGATGAACAGGGGGCGCTACCAGGACCTGCTGAATGACGGGATGGGTAGATGAATGGCTAGATGGATGAACGGATGGATGGGGGATGCTACCAGGGCCTGCTGAATGACGGGATGGGTAGGTGGATGGATGAGCAGGTGGATGAACGGATGGATGGGGAACACTACCAGGGCCTGCTGAATGACGGGATGGGTAGATGAATGGCTAGATGGATGAGCAGGTGGATGAACAGATGGATGGGGAATGCTACCAGGGCCTGCTGAATGACGGGGATGGGTAAATGAATGGCTAGATGGATGAGCAGGTGGATGAACGGATGGATGGGGAACGCTACCAGGGCCTGCTGAATGATGGGATGGGTATATAAACAGACAATGGAGGCAAGTGAATGGGCAGATGGGTGGACAGAGAGGCTGATGGACAAATGGAAGAACAGACAGTTGAATGGGCAGAAGGATGGCTGGATGGACTAGTTGTCATTCCTGAACTTGAGCTTCATTCAGACTCTCAGTATTGCTCATACAATCTGATAGAAGTTTCCTGTCTCTGTTCATACCCCTGGGTGAGGTGTCTGTTGTTGATAGCACCGACACTTTTCCATGTGGTGTTTCAGCTTCTGCTACAGGACACACAAGGTTTTTAGAAGTTTCTTTTCCACCTAAAGTGAATTTCCAGCCTGTTGGATCAGGAAGGTCACAGCCTTACCAAATCCTCGTTTGCAGTCCCTCTGGCCCTGGACTTACAGTAGCTTAAAGCCTTCAGGCCACCTCACGTACAAAGCCAGCTGTTATGACCTCAGCTCCTTCTCTTTCTCTCAAAGCCCAAGTGCCAGCTGTATTTCTTATACGGACTACAGGGCCCCTGAATGTCAGGTGCCAGCCATTTAAGACTAATGCCAGTCATTAGTTGAGATCTTTGTTGAGATCTTTGGTAGGAAACTAGTCATATCCTGGTGTCCAGAGAAGTGTTCCTGCAAGTCGCTTGATTCTGTTATTTTACCTGCCATCCATTTGTTAGTCTGACCAGGTCTTGGCTCTTGGAAGTGACATCTTGCCATTCCCATCCAGACTTGATGTCTCTTGATCTCCGACCTGGATTTTACATTCACCTTGGCCAAACTTAGAGCCCAGTCCCCACCTTCCCACCATACCCGATCCATCAGTTTTTCCTTATATTGGTACCAGTGGCTCCAAAGGGACTTCCTCTAGCATGCTCATCTTTTGTGGCATCTCATTCTGGGTACCTTCATCAGGGCCTAAGATAAAGCCAGAGACAAGTAGTGCATTTGAAAGTCCACAGAGAGTTTAAGATGAGAGGTGGGCAGGGAGACAGTGAAGGTCACTTCAAGGTTGTGGCTGGGGGTTCCCCATTGCTTATGTGCCAATTTGGCACAAATCTCAAAACAGCTTCTTGAAGTACCATTTACAAAGCCCCCTGAGGCTAGCTCATCATTTGGATTCCATCCTTCTACAGGGCAAGGGTGGCCCTAGGTGTAAGTCACAGATGTGGTCAGGTGTCTGGAACCGGAAAATGTCTCAGACAGGGAGGAGAGGCAGCTGGGAGGGGCCCGACAGGAGGACCCACAGTCCCTGGAGTAAGTGGAGCTTAACTGTCACAGACTGAGGGTAGCAGTGACTTGAGCAATGGAAACAAACACACAAATTGTCAGTGACACTTACACAGGTGCTCCTGGGCATGGACCGAGATGAGCTGAAGAAATGAATGAGATGGGTGTCAAGCTTGTTCCTTCCTTCTCAATAGAGCCTGGAATGCCTCTTCAGTCACTCCCCCTTGGGACTGCTCAGTTTCCATATTACTGACACCCTCCCAAGCCTTCCATCAGGCTGTCTTGTATACAGGGCTCTGTACGGATGTAAGTTTATATTCTCTATAAATATTCGTAGAGGACAGTTAGTTTTTGGAGAAACTTCAAAGCGACTGCACTACTTCCTATGCCCCTGGCAACAAGTGAAGGACCAATCCCCTCCATCACTTTTTACAGACCACGGTCTTCATCACTCAGACAATGTGTAGTGGTTTCTCTTTGCACATCCCTCAGGACTCCAAAATCAATGGCCTGATTTGTAAGCCTATGGGCGCATTCTTCTCGGTAAAGTAACTGTGCACACCTTGACCCATCTTTGACTGGGTTACTTGCTTCTTGTTGAAATCTATTTATATATTAGCTTTAAGTTCTTTCTTATTTATATGAAAGCTTCGTATAGATCCATTTATTCTTTTAAGGATCTTTATGGGCAGTTTTTAATTTTGATGTTGCTTATGGTATCTTTTTTTCTTCATATGAATGGTGATTTGGGGATCAAGTCAAACCCTGTCAGCTAGGTTTAAACTGGAATGATTAGTCTTATTCTAAGGATGTTTCTGGTTTTGGTTCACCATTTAAGTCTCTAATCAACTTTGACTTGTTTTTCCATGATGTCAGATAGGGTTCTTTTTCCTTAAGTGTCTGTGGTTAAGAGCATTGGCGGCTGTTCCGGAGGGCCCAGGCTCAATTTCCAGCAACCACATGGTGGCTCACAATTATCTGTAACTCCAGTTCCACAGAATCAGACATCCATTTCTGGCCTCCACAGGCACTAGGCATGCATGTGGTGCATAGACATATACACAAGTAGAACACCCATACACATAAAACACATAAATAATTTAATAATTTTATTATCAAAATGGTAACTTGATAATGCAAGTCTTACATGTTTCATGTTATTTTATTTATAAATATTTTATAAGATTTTGTACATGGGTCCTTTAATTCTCTTCCACTTTCTTACCTGTTACTGGGAGCTTGCCAGGAGCTATGAGGCCATTTCCAAGCCCATGGGAAGTAAGATAAACAGTTCTTGCTATGGTTTCTGGAGCCAGGCTGCCCCTTCTAGTGGGTCTGAGAGGTGGCAGGGAAGGGTCCTGTTTAAGGAAGAACCTTCTGGCCACAGTGAGTGTGTGCTCCAAGGATGGGGCATGTAAAAGCAAGGTAGGGGCACTGGCTTGGAGACTTGTCATGGCTATGGTCCCTTCCTGGACAACAGGCATGGAGGTATCTTACTATGAAGGCCACGTCAAATGGTCACCACGTCAGTGGTCACCACGTCAATGGTCACCATGTCAATGGTAGGACTGGAGTTGTACCTCGAGGTGTGGGCAATAAGTTTTCCTGCTGCTGGGAGAGAGGAAGAAGCTCTTTCATTGCTGGCAATGGACTCTGGAGAGGTTTTCCCTGCCCCCAGTGTGGGCTGTGACCACCTCCTTCCATGTTCCCTTATGTGTGGCCAATTTGCCTCCCTTGCTCTGCTTCCTTTTCAGGCACTGGCCGGGATCTACTTACACTGATTACACCTCTGGACTTGTACTGTCTCTGTGATCTTCTTACTGCTGACTTCACAGCACGGCTGCTGGCTGCTGGTGATGGCCATGATGAACCAGGGCTCCCTAAGCTTTTCAGACTTTGGGCTGGCCTCCTGCTGGGAAGGCCCAGTGGAGGTTGTTATGGTTTGGATACTGTGTCAGTGCTGGATACTTGGTCCCCAGGGTGGTGGTGCTAAGAAGCATCCTTAAGAGCTGGGTCTAGTGGGTGGTCACTAGGCTATACGGCTTCACCCTTGGAAAGAGTGGTTCTAGTTTCAAGAAGTAAGTCAGTTTTCATGGGAGTTCATGGTCACTAGTGAGGTCACCCGTGTTCTTTGTCCCTTCTGCATACTGCTGCTTCTCTCAATGGACAGTAGTTCTGCCATACCACACTGTACCCAGAGGGGCCCTCTCCGGAGCCCAAACATGGAGTCACTCTATCTTGGACATCCAGATTCTAAAACATGAGCTGAATAAACTCCTTTGCTTTACAAGATACCCAGCCTCAGGCATTTTGTTCCAGCAATACCAAATGGACCAGTTCAAGTCCTGGTAGGCGTCATCCAATATCTCCAACCACACTCCTGTCTGGCTGGAAGAATGCCACACAGAACATGGGGTAGATTCTCATTGCATAAGCATCGGGAGGATTCTCATAGATCCAGGTCACTTTTCATCAAGACCAGGCTGGCGCGTTCCAGGAGGACCACAGTTCCATGTCTGATACTGCTTTTCTTCCCCCAGAGGAAATTGAGCCAGAGGAACCTATCGAGAATGCCTCACTGCTTGGCCATGCAGCCCACACATGCTCAACGTTCAACATGAGCTGACCTGAGCTGGAGGCCAAATTTAATCATTTTTCATCGCCATTAATGAAAGAAACACTGCCTTCGGTGGGTGGCTCAAACTGCCCAAGAAATGAATTCTAAGTCCCAGGTGAGAACTCTGGACCTGGAAGGCCTTGGATCAACTAACGGCACACCTTGTGCACACTTTAAGCCTCCCAATAATATCCATGCATGTGGCCTAATGGTACCTTAGAGATTTCGGGGTTGGTACATATATTAGTCACTGTAATTAAAATCCTGGAGTTATATTATGTTATTTGTATTGCAGTTTGTGATGTGTTTAATGCCCCCAGCTTCAAAATTATTAAAGCTACTGTCCCTGGGCTGGCCAAGGGATAAGCAAAGTATGAGTGTGATCTTGCTCCCCTTCACTGGGACAAATGGGGAGGAGGAGGCGCCTGGGACTCTCTTATAAAGAGACCAAACGCCAAATAAAGGAATTCCAGCTGTGAACCAGCAAAGTTGAAATGGTTTGTTGGGCTCATTAATATTGCAATGAAAACTAATTAAACCTGGAGCTGGAAGGAGTTCATTAGTGGTTTGGAGTGAAGGGTTCTACTGCAGAGTCTGGGAGAGCTCAGAGAAACTTGGGGTGTTGTCAGCTGGGCCTGGGATACATGAGATTCCCTGCTGTTGCACTAGTGACAGACACAGGTAGACAGGAGCCCTGAGGTCCTTTGGGTACTGAAGTTCTTTTACTCTTAGTCCCCAAAGGGACCTAGGCTTCTGTCTAGGGTGGGCACGTCTTGCAGGCTGCTGAGAATACACTTAGTGGCTGGGGAAGGAAGGGGGCCAGCAGGCTGCTTTCCAAGCAACGTGACTCTCTCCAAACCACTTGCAGTGGAAGAGACCCGTCCCTTTGTGCTTTTTAAATCCTGCCAAGAGCTTAGTCTCATTTGCTTTCTCAGGGGTCCTGAGAACACATAAAGTTGGGAATGGAACGGTGGTAGTTGGTGTAGGGCAGGAGATGGAGGAGAGGGAATAGGGGGTGGTTGATCAAGACATATTACATGCATACATACAATCCCCAATCAATTAAAAAATAAAATATACTCCAGGAATTCTTTAGTTCTATGGGAAAAAATTTTGAGTGTCTTCTTATGCCCCCCTGACTTTGGAAGCTGAGGTGGACTTAGTGGACAGATATTTAGGAAGGAAGGCCCTTGGAACCACACTCCCACTTTGCGGCAAGAAGGGCAAGGGGAAGATGTGGACAGAGGGAGAAGTCAGTCATTCTTAACCAGCAGAGACTCTGCTGATACCGCTGAGAGATGTGGTGGAGTGGTCTGCAGAGTGTCTTGGTTGGGTGGGAGTCACCAATTCTTCATTCTTGAACTTTCATCAGTCACTGGATGGAGATTCCTTCGAAAAGGGCAGAGCCTTGGCAGCCTACAGGCTGCTCACCAGTAGCAACCCCAGTACCTCATCAGCAGGTCCTTCCATGAAGTGGGCTCTTGATGGCACACTGCAGCATCCCTTAAAGTTTTGGTCACTACATTCTTCCTTGACCATGAAGAAGTTCTTGGGTTTTTTTTGGTTTGTTTGTTCTTGAGAGAAGTCATTGCTTTAATTCTGGTTAGGACTGAAAGGGCCAAGTGGGCCAGGGCCCCACTACCCACTCTGCTACATCCCTGGCAGAATCACTAGCTGCTCTTGCATGCATTGATGTGGGATGTCCTTATGTATATGTTGCTCTTATTGGTTAATGAATAAAGCTGCTTTGGCTTATGGCAGGGCAGAATATAGCTAGGCTGGAAGAAATACACATAGAGAGAGTAGGCAGAGTCAAAGAGGCGCCGTGTAGCTGCCAAAGGAGATAGATGCCAGGCCCTTAACAGTAAGCCACAGCCTTGTGCTGATACACAAATTAATAGAAATGGGTTAATTTAAGGTGTAAGAGTTAGTTAATAAGAAGCGTGAGCCAAATGCAGCTTCTTGGTAGCCACATTTTTTTCAGATAGGCTCTGTTTGCTGGCAGTAAGCAAAGGTACAACTCCTTTGAGAGAAGACTTCCTGACTCAGCATTAGCAGCAAAACCTGCATGATTTCTTTAAGAGACGTCTTCCTGGTCCATGCTGGCAGCACAAACCCAAGCTCTCTCAGGTTTTATGTGAATGTAGTTGGCCTACCTTGGTACCATTATGTAAACAGAGACTGCTCTTTTGTTCCCAGCCGCCCAGACCCAAGTAATCAAACAGAAATAATATTAATTACAACAATGCTTGGCCTATTATCTTAGGCTTCTTATTAACTAACTCTTACATATTAAATTAACCCATTTCTATTAATCTGTGTAACAGCACAAGGCTGTGGCTTACTGGTATGGGTCTGGCGTCTGTCTCCTTTGACAGCTACATGGCACCTCTTTGACCTAATCTCTCTATATATCTCTTCCAGCCTGGCTATATTCTGCCCTGCCATAGGCCAAAACAGCTTTATTCATTAAGCAATAAGAGCAACAATATACAGGACATCCCACATCAGTTCATGATCATTTACAGAAACAAATATGGAAGATCAGCAATGCTTTCATGATTGTGGAGTTGATCTGACAGTGATTAAATGTGTCTGGGACACTGGAATGATTCTGAAATTACACCCAAAGGATCTGAAAGTACTTGTTTTGGCCTCAGAGGTGAAACAAAAGGCTGTGGGAGAGGCTGACCCCCCAAGATCTCCCAGGACCTCCTAAGAACCTCACATCTCTGAGCCTGTGTACATGCTCTTGGTCAGGGCATCCATCTACCTGTAGTCTTTCTTCTTGTAGCTTTCAGAGTCTTGGAGGGCACACAGCTCCAGAACCATGATGAACAGCACCATGATGAACGGCACCATGATGAACAAACAGTACCACCTTAGAATGAGCATCTAGAGAATGGTTGTGGTGACCATTAGATAATGGCCTTGAGTGATGAGCTAAATACAAGTCTGTGACTGACACCTTAGGGTTCTCTAAGTTCCTATGTGTTGGCCTAGTAGAGGAATTTCCAGGTTTGACTTTAGTTTTGATCCTCTCTAATGTCTGGGGCATACCTGGCCTGGAAGTCCCTGGGAAAGTGACGGTGTATGGTATGGATGTGACCCTCCACTTCAGGGCTGGGCTCGTGGGAAGCATTGTCATAACGCTGGCAGTTGACTTTTTAATATTTATTTTTAATAAATTTTTAATGGTGATGGCATATTCCCATTTGACACAGGAAAAGTAATTAAGACTTGGAATGTGAATGTGAAGTAAACAACACATAACTAGAGTTAGAAGAGTTATTCCCTCCCTCTCCCTTACCTCTCTCTCTCTCTGTTTTATTTATTTTTTATTTTTTGATTTCTGAGACAGGATTTCTCTGTAGCATTTAAAATTGTACTGGAACTAGCTCTTGTAGACCGGGATGACCTCGAACTTACAGAGATCCGCCTGCCTCTGCCTCTTGAGTGTTGGGATTAAAAGCGTGCGCCATCACCGCCTGGCTTCTCTTATCTCTTTCTTGGTACCTAAACAATGGGAAAACAGATCTGGTGACAGCCTTGCAGTCCCTGCTATAAACCACGGCTATCCCACCCATACCCACAGAAATCAGCATATTTCTTTTTTCTTTCAAGTCCATTCTGAATTCCCAACTCAAGCAGTCACTCTGATAGGAGATTATCACTGGTGGGAGGAAGAACTAGATTTTCATCAGGCTGAGCATACTTGGCCTTGAGCTTGAGAATGTCCCAGTGAAGTAGTCTGTTGTACATACCTTTGGCTGTGAACCTGCAGACACTCACATCTAGGGTCTCAGGACAGTTTCCCTGAGACCTTGGATGTCTCCTTATCATGGCAGGTAAACAACCAGATAAATAAGGTAAAAAAGGACTTTCTTCTTCTTCTTCTTCTTCTTCTTCTTCTTCTTCTTCTTCTTCTTC
>LOJH01026194.1:7184-22180 GCA_001685095.1 Ellobius talpinus
ATCTTACTCCTGTAAGAATGGCCAAGATCAAAAACATTGATGACAACTTATGCTAAAGAGGATGTGGGGTAAAGGGAATATTCCTGCATTGCTGGTGGGAGTGTATGTTAAATTTATAAAATTGGATAATTTACACATACCACAAAATCACAGTCTATACTCAACTCTGTATTGCTCATCTATCCTAGATTGGTTTATATCTTAAATTTAATTTCTTGGTCATTGTGTCTATCAATCAAGCATGAATAAGGTAGTTCCACTAAATTATTTCCTTACAAATACATTTAATTGTCCAGAAAGTACTGTCCACATGTACTAGATTCTAGCTCTGAAATGACTCAGGTTCTGAATTTCTCCTCTAAGGCCGCTGCATGTCTCCTTGAACTATTACAAAAGGTTGCTGATTGATTTGTCAGTGGTTCAGTATATATCACAGTCATGCTTAATTTTTCCCATTGCTACCAACAGCAATTTCATATATACACATATCTGATTATGCTAATATAATTAAACTCTATTAATGAAAGCCTCATAACTTAATGTAATGAAAATTAAAATTTATATATCGACTCATTTATCTTCAATAATAAAGTGTGTCTTAAAATCTTCATCTAAGATGTACTATTATAATTTTCTACTCTATTCCATTCATAATTTTCTACTCTATTCCATTCAAAGTTTTACAACAAATCTGGTCACTGATATTTGTCCATTTTACCTGCTAACATCATGACTTCACTATTTTCAACTCATCTATAGCTAAAGTTTGTCCTTATAAATTTCCTTATAACTTGCTTTTTTCCTTTCTACAGAGGACTTAATCCACAAATATGACCCTTTATTAAGAAATAATAAATGGAAACATGACCTTTGAATTCTTCCATTCACCTGAAGAGAAGTTTATTTTCTCAATCATAGAACTACAATGTAAATACATAAGTAGGAAGAAGGATACAAGGAGTTCACAACTGTTGCTTCATATCCAATAAAGCCAGGAACATCACTGGTACCATTTTATTAGGTTCAACTCAAGTTAAAACTGACTTCCACAACTATAGCTGTATAAGCAAATTTAATGACTTCAAAAAGAATGAGAACTAAAAGCAATGATATAATCATCTTCTAGCCTAGTATCACACTTTTAATCTCAGCACTGGCGGGGAAGATGGCATGGGAGACAGGAGCAAACAGATCACTGCGACTTTGAGACCAACCTGGTTCACCAAGTGAACTTCAAGACAGCTAGGGGTACTTAATCCCTGTCTCAGCAATACAAAAAAAGTCTAAGTCTTAATTGGACAGGACAACATTTGTTACTTTGTGCTTAACATCCAGAAAAGCATGAACTTTGGAACGAGTGAAGCCAGTTAAAATGTATTGTGCAGGCTAGGAGGAAGCTCTATAATATCTTGGTTGCCTAATATATGTGCAGAGTTGGGGTTCAATCCCCTGTGCTGAAATAAAATGAGGCAATCTGTAGACATTTCAGTGGATCAAGTGGTTGCTTCATGAGCATAAGGATATGAGGCTGATCCCTAGCACCTACATCAAATAGATTCAGCTGGATGCTTCTGACACCCCAGTGATGGCAGACAAAGCAGGAAGGTCCTCTGAGCTTGTTGTCCAGACAATGACCCTCAGCCAATGGGAAACCTTGACTCAAATAAAGGAAGGTGGAGATGGGCTGAGGAGATGTGGCCCAGTGGGTAAAAATGCCTACTGCACAAGCATGAAGGCCTGAGTTCAGATTCCTAGCGCCTACATGAAAATGCCTGGCAAGGCCATGTAACTCCAGCACTAAGGGGCAAAGACAAAGGAGGGTGACTCGGACTCACTGCTTACTAGCCTAGCACCTTTCTTCATGAGGGACATGAGCTGAGAATAGAGCAGGACTCACCAGGATCTTTCCAGGCTTCTGTGCACTCACACACACATATGTGTGCACACACATGCACACAGACACATGTGCGCATACACGCACACATGTCCACACACACATACACACATACAACCACTCACACACACACACACATCACAGAGAGAAAAAAATCTAAGGTAGAGATCATTAGCAAAAGACACCTGATATCATACTCCAATCTAAACATTTATGCACTTAAATATCTATACACACCTGCACACACATGTACAAACAGCAATGTGTATACCTGAATTCACACACATAAAATAAAAATAAAGCTATTTCAGTGTGAGAAGCTAAACATTTTAAATCAACATTTAGTTTTTAGTTTTAAAACATAAGGTAGTTAGAGAAGATCAGAAGTTTTCTGGGAATTATCAAGACTAATCTGATCATAAGAAAAAGCTCTCTACAGTAAGAGGATTTATTTTTTAAAAAGAAAGTTCATACATGGTGACTCATGCCTGTCTCTCTACTGTGGAAACTGAGGCAGGAGGAGAGATTAAGCCTAGGATTTTCAGACAAGCCTGAAAAACAGTGATATTACCATATGAATGTATGTAATAAAATACTATATAATATCCACAAATATTTATCTATAAAGTAAGTACATGGTATAATCATTTAGTGTATTGATTAATTTTTACATTTATCAAAGTAATTATAAATCATTTTTACTATGGCTAAATCAAAACTATTTTACTTCTTGGAAAATACTGATTATGCAGAAATTGATATCCAAGTCTATTACTGAGATAAAAATCATTAATATATACTCTAAATGTCCTAAATTTTGCTGTAAAATGTTAATATCCTAAAGTTCAATACTTATAACTATTTGTTCTTGTATATGACATACCAAACATAAGCATTTCAATGGCCAAACCAAAGGAAAAAGTTGAGAGTAGAGATAATATCAAATAGATAGACATACAATATCCAACTTTTACTGTGGGTTTTGATTAGGTAAAATGTAAAGAGCTTTCAGAGTACGATGGCATATGCAATGCTCAGAAGAGATTTCTATTGCTCTAAGAAAACATTGGGTTTTGTTTAATTTTCATCATTGCTAATAAAAACTTGCCAAAGAAATAGAAGAATTTAATTTTCTCCTCCGAGACTTTTTACTACTTCATCAGTTAATTTTGACTTTGCATTAAAAATATTTCTAAGACAGCTGAAGAGATATTTAAAAATGATTTGAAAACACGTTTCTTCAAAGGATTTTGCTATAAACGTTGGAAGGAGACATTTCCCATTAGTATCTGGTTCACTGTAATGCTTCTGCTAAGGAAGTTGCTGCTGATTATGCATTTTAAGGACATTTTCATCTTTTCTCACTAGGAGAATACTTATATTTTGAGGATTGAGTGCATCGTGTTACTCTGCAGAATTCTAACATTTAATTTTCAAAACTCCTCAAACTCTGTATGGGAAATTAAAAGTTTACATATTCGATTTCTTCTCCCACCCTTGATGTTACCCTTTGTTGCTCACATTTAATCATCATTTCTATCTTCACCTAAGAATGCAATAATAAAACTGAAACTAGGGAGTCAAGCCTGTCTCTGAAGAGTGTCCATTACCCTTAAACATTATAGTGTGAGGGTTAGGTGGTAGACTACTATTCATTTCTTCTCTAACACACTCCAGTCCCTACTTGGCACCCCACCTATACCTTGATTCCACACTTCCTGGGAGTCTAATAATCCAGGTCATATCCATTCCAAAACCAATAATAATAATAACTGGAAACGAAACTCAAGCGTTGCTGGTACATTTCCCTCTCTTCTAATTAGTCTACTTCCTGCAATATATTAGAAACATCATTTAACAAGGATACTTACTCCAGAGCTTCTGTTTACAGATAATTTCATCTAATTGAATAGCAGTAGTATTTCCATTATACACAGACCAGAGAAACTAGTGTATCTACTCCCACATGCAAAGTCATTAATAAATCTGTAACCAGTGATCTGTGTAAGACGTGACATTTTCAGTCAATAAAACCAATGCCATACTTACAGTGGTGGTTGATGGGGCTGGCTTTCAGCATTCCTTGGTGTTTTGCAGGCAGCAGGCTTCGCCATGTCCCTGACAACACACCTGGGGCGCATGATAGACAGCACAACGCACTATTAATTATAAAAGTGAAGAGCATTTCTGGAAATTAAACACCGTAATGAAAACACAATCTAAAGGCAAATCTTGGTGAGCCCCTTCAATACTGACATTGGGCCCTGAAAAGGCCCTGTAAGGTGGAATTCTTTTCCTTGGATTTCCACAGGCCCAACTACACCCACACAAATTCTATGCTGGCCTCAATATTTGACTTTCCTTTCAGCATCAATAAAATGATTGTCAACAGCTTTTCGCACAGCAGAAAAGCTATTGAAAGCCTTGGTCTCAACATGTGAAGACATCTGAGAGCTTAGAAATAGGAAGCGCTGCTGTGTGGATAGGTTAAAAATCAAGCAGAATTTTCTGTGGCTTTGGCTGCCTCACTAGAAGATACGGATTCTCGTTTTGCACCATTAACCACCACATGTGTCTTCCTGCTTATACAGAAAGAGATCTGAGAGGCTTCTAGATTTCTGCCCCAGATTCCAAATTCCCTTGAAGCTGAGGAGGAGGAAGAAATGAAGGGCAGGTTTACACGAGAAGTGTGTATGGATTCATGTGCAATAAGTCTTGAAAAGCCGCTGTACCTTGAGCCCTTCATCATAAAATAAATGCAGAAGGTAGACAAGATAGCTAAGCTCCAAAGGGCAGCAGGAGTTGATGATATTCTTACTCTCATGTTAACAGGGCTTAGAGCACTGAAGGGATCCATTGGCCAAAATCAGAAAATGCCTCCAGCTGAGACTGTACTTAAATGACTTAGATACTTCTCAAAGCTGTAAATCAAGCACAGCTTTAAAGAGAGAAGCCTGGTTATAAATACTGAGGCCTGACATTATAGAATTTGCTAGATGTAAATGTCCTGTGGTTCTAGGACCCCCAAGCATGAGCCCAGTCCCTACAAACTTTCTTGGAGATTTGGCTACATTACTCAAAATTAAGGCCAATTACATAATGCCAGGAGATCTCTGGTGAGGCCATGGTAATAAACTGTTTTGTCAGAGGAAAAGCTGCGTGGCAAAATTCTCCACTTCTGAAAGATATCATACAGGTAGACATGAACACAAAATGTGCACACACAGACACACTGCTCATTCCACCAATAAGAACACTCAGAAATCAGTACGCAAACATGGTGAGGGAAGAAAGGAGTCATGTGAAAACCTCGACACTTTCCTCCTGGGATGAAGGCTAAATCTGGGCTCACTGAATGCCCAATAGATGGTCAAGAGAGAACAGTGAGAAATATCCACAGGAACCACAAAGCCTTATGCTATTGTCAGAGCTTCATGAAGAAGCTATTCATGTAGTGGCATTGCAGGAAGACAGCTGTTAGAAGCCATGGATAAGGATTTCTCAGCCTTGGGACTTCAGTCTCACTTTTACAAGGTAGAATGCCCAGTAACTTAAATTTCATAGCAGTGGAAAAATCTTTGACAATTCTCACTCATCCCAAAATAGCATATGCAGCCTGTTTGATCTGCACGGGCTGGCTTCTGAAAATACCACCAACTTCAAGAATTTTTGAAGAATTTGAGAATCAAGATTCTGCTTTTTCTCCCTTGAGGATCAAGTATTTGTAGAAAGCTTTGAAATAAATCCACCACATGAAGATTTTCTTACTCTTTGAAGTGACTATTTTCTAAGAATCGCAGAATATTATACACCACAGGTAGTTTTCTAAGCCAAACTTTTTTTAAAAAAAAAAAAAGAACTACAAAGCCATGCTTTTAGAAGAAAACTGTCATACAATGTCAAGACCCCGTGGTTTGGTTTTAAAAAATCTTGGGGCATATTTCTTCCATCTGCACTTGCTACTCAACCTTTCTGGAAGAGAAAAAACTTGATTTGAATTTCTGAATTTTGAAGCTTCATTAAATCATAAAAATAAACACACCACTCTACAAACACAATACCCTTAGAATTGATTTAAATATAGATCCACATTTTAAGTTATTTCCTTGTTTATTTTGGGTATTGGAGATTGATCCTAGGCAAGCATTCTACCACTGCTATAATCCCAACCCTGCTTTTCACTAAACTGCCCAAGCTAGTCTTGAACTCCCTCTGTAACTCAGGCGACCCTCCAACCTATTACCTTATCGCAGCTTCGTGAGCAGCAGAGATTAGAGACCTGTGCGACTAAACAAAGTTAACTTAGACATAACTCATAAGAAAAAGACAGCACCACATTTCCATACTCATCTTTACCCACAAGACATACATTACTTCTACTGATAGAGTTAGTTACCAAATCTGAGTTTTGAGAGAAGAAACTATTTGTTTGAGATTGCTAATCATTCAACCAGTTTAAAAGGACTCTTAGTCATGATGACAAATATTTCTATATTTTCTAATCTGAAATATTTTTAGATAAAATATCTTCTAAATACAAGAAAGGGTGACAGGCAAGACAGTGCAGAGGTCCCTCCACTCTTGCTGAGTCCATTTTTGATTTAACTCGAATGTGATCATCTCAACGAAGATCCCATGGAAAATGGCCAAACTCTATTGTAGGAAGCCAAGGTCAAGATGCCCCAGCTAATTTACCTTCTGTTAAACTGTCTGTTTATCCTAGCTTCTGTTAAACTGCTTCTGCAAAGCCCCCTGCAGCTGCCAGTGAGGTGCCAGGATGTATATTTGCCTTCAAAAACCCTGTGCCCCAGACACTCGGGCTACGTGTAGGTCCCAAACACTTGAGTGTAGTTCCAGCTAAATGAAATGAAGACTTTCAATGGGCTACACAGTTTGTAAACTGTGTTTGAGTGGTCATCTCTGATGGGCTACCCATAACAACAGAAAAAAAAAACATCTGATGCTCAGAACAAGACATACTGAATAAATAATATTTTCAAAGTTTTTGTTAGCCTATAAGGTTTAACATTCCTTTAAAATTATGATTCAAATTAATCTCAGTTTAGAGAGTTAAAATCTTAATATTTTTCACAGTACTAGTGTATGGAATTTGTTTAGCTCAAGACATTAGACACATTATAATGATAAGGTTCCTTCATTTTTTAAGAAATCCAATGGTAGTTCAGTGTCTTAACGTTCTCTCCATGATTCACTTCAACTATATATTCAGAAACCACAAATCCTGCCATGGTGTTCATTTCCTCTAATCTTTACAGTCTGAGCAATATTTTGAGGCATTTGACCTCTAACTCTTTGTAAAGTCTTCAATTACATGGTGAAAAAATCAGATCTGAACTCTTACAACCTTGTATGTAAGCATTTGCTTTTGCCTTAAGCATCATGAAAGCCTTATGCAAATAAGGCACTCTGCAGCTACCTCTGGGGAATGCTCCTCCTGACCCCACCCTCAGCACTGCTGGGTTTTAGAATGATTGCAATCAATTCAAGGAATGGCTGCCAACTGCCCACTCAACCACTCCTTGCCCTTCCATGCACATACACACAGGAGAGAGACTCACACTGCCACAAGCCAGCAGATGCGACCAAGGAAAGGCTCTCATCTCTCCACACAGCAGCTGAATGTGCTTTCAGATACTAGAATATGTGAATTAAAGATTCTGAATGCTTTCAAGAAACACAATTTACATAATTTCCCTCTCACTCTTCTCCCTCCCTCCGTCCCTCCTTCTCTCCCTCCCTCCCTCTCTCCCTTCTTCCCTCCTTCTCTCTCTGTTCCTCTCTTGCCCCACACTCTTCTTTGACTTCCCATTTTGGTGCTTGCAATCACTGCCTTCAAACAGGCTTCTACATAAAACCACCATGACTACTTTACAAAACTTTATCCAAATTTAAACTTTAAATCGGTCAATGTTTCATAGTTAACATGAAGCAGCCACTTCCTGTGCTCTAAATTGCTGCTAACAGACTATAGCTGTTGACATGTTTGGTTTTAGTCACCTGATTTTCTTATTATTAGTGGAAACAATTCCAGTTAAACAGCACAGGAGAAACAGGTTAAGTTTATACCAACTTTGGACAGGTTACTGGACTAACCTACACTTGCCTTAAATGCATAAGAATATTAAAGTAAGGATGAGAAAAATTAAATCTTTCAAATACACAGTCTTCTCATTTGCTGGCCAGAGGCATTTTCATTGCCTTCCTTTCGTTCTTGTCCTCAAAATATTCCAAGTTGTTCTCAATCACATCATTTACCACTAAGTACATCAATATATGCAAATTTCCTATCTCTAGGCTGGTACTCCTTAATCCCAGTCATACATGCAATTGCCTCTCTGGCACTGACTATCTTACAGACAACTTAGTGGCAACATCTCTTAAGTGATGTCATTCCTCCAAACCTGATTCCCCAGTATTTCTATCTTGGCCAGGAGTAAAAATCTCTCTCTAGCTGTTAGGTCCAAATTTTGGACTTTGCTTCTCTTTTCCTCACACTCCATACCTAGTCTACCATATCAGCTACAGTTTCAAAAGGAGTCTACAATCTGTGTCTAATCTTCTCCACTCTACAGACATCATTTTACTTTATTTCTGAGCACATAATGTTCCTTTGTTAGAGTTGGTTCTCTCCACCATACAGGTCATAAACATCAAATTCGGGTCCTCAGCCTTGAAAGCAAGCACCTTTACACATTGATCTGTGTCACTGACCCTACCCACGGATTTTTGATGGACTGCTCAGTCTTTACCGTTGATCTGGTCTTTGAGTTTATTCTCAGCACAGACTCAGACTCTTTTGAAAACTAAATCATATATGATACCAGCACCCACAATTCTGCATTAGCATCCCAGTCTTTTTAGGATAAAATGCAGAGTCTTTAAAGTATCTTCTAGCCGATCATAACTTTGGGAGCTCACCCTCTGTCTGTCTGTATCCCAAATATCCTCCATTCCAACAATTACCTTACCTTCTTTGCACCAGTCTTTAACTCTATCTGGAGCGCTCTCTCCTATACTTGTACAACTAAACTTTTTACATTTCTATGACTTGATTCAAGTGTCAGTCTTTGAGATCTCCTACCCCACTAAGTCTTCTCACTCTACAGTGTGCTCTCCCTCAGCACACTCACACATTCCCAAGCACCCTCTTCATTTCCCTACTCTACAGAATTCATATTTCATGTTTCCCGCTGCTTAAAATGAAGAGTTGCTCAATTGGAGAGCTTTTCTAGCATACATTTTTAGATGCTATAGATTTCAAACTTAAATAACTAAGTTAACATGCCAAAGTATATGATTCAGAATAAACTACATAGAACATTTTTTGAAATTATATCACATGTCTGTAAAATATTTTCGAAATAGAATTTATAGTGAACAGCATTATTATTTGAATTAACACCACTGTTTGCTTTGATATAGTTCTTTTTCTGAACAAAAATTATTTCTTAGCATATGACATAGTAAGTAGGAATCTCTCTCTCTTTCCCTTCCCCTCTCTCTACTGCCCCCTTTGTCCCTGTGTGTGTGTGTGTGTGTGTGTGTGTGTGTGTGTGTGTGGTATCATCAAGACATTAGTATCAGGGTCTTCCTAAATCACTCTTTACTGTAGTTTTGAGACAGGGTTTCTCTCTGAAATTCAGCTACACAGGCTAGGCAGTGCTCTCCAGGAATCTGCAGTGCCCGAGCAGGTGGACACAGGTACACAGGACCACGCCCCGCTATTTTATGTGGATGCAGGAATGGGACTCAGATCTTCATGCTTTCAATCAAGCATTGTGCCAACTAAGCCAACTCTTCATCCCATGGGAGAAACAAAACCCTTCAATGACAAATTCCTGCTTTAAATATTTATACAACAAATTTTAGGAAATAACACTATAAAACTGTGACTAAGAAAATATATTTTAGTGAAGAAAGAATGGATCTTTTGGCTTGTTTATTTTCCAAACAGGGTCTGAACTTCATATTCAACATTAATCACATACCAAAGGGTACACATTTCATATTTCACTATAAAAAGGTGTGCAGATATCCCGCTTGATAGAAAAGGGAACTTAGAAAAAGAAACTGAATACTTTAGAGATACCATTTCATTTCTAGACCTGAGGATATTTATCTGGAGGGTAAAAACACTTGCCACCAATCCTGAAGATGAACAGAAGGAGGACCCAAGCAGTAGAAGAGAATCGATGTCTTCAAACTTTATTTCTAATTTCCATATGTAGGCAATTTCATATTCATGTTTTCCTCTTCCCCACATATAAATAAGTAAACAAATTACAATTTTTAAATTTTTGATACTGATAACCGGCAAGTATTGTTACTTTAAAAAGCCAGGATTTGGATCAAGTGACTGATATTCCCCATATATTTGCAGTTCTTTGAGGCTGAGGATAATAAGGTGTCCAGTGTCTTCAATAACCTTTCAGTATCAGTAGTTTATGATGCAGGCGCACTATTGAACACTTTTGAATACTCCCACGCATGTGTGTTTTCTCAAAACATTGCTCACAAGACTATACTCTTCAAATATCACAGCAGTGTTGACAGCAAGAGGTCATATTAGCTTAAGTAGAAATATAAAGTGACTTTAATCCAATTGGAACACTGTAAAATTTAATATGCAATGCAGTTTATCTGACATAAAGAAAGATTTATGCAAAAATGTATCAAAGATAAAATATCAGTCACTTTAAGGCAGAGTACAATTGATAAAAATCACTTCAGATACATTTTGCAAAAAAAAGCCTTCAGAAGTGATCTCATTCCCATTCACAAATTCTGAAGGAGGAAAAGGTTCAAAAATATTATCTTAAATCACATTTCATATTAAAATTTGCATAGTGATGTCAGTTCCACAGTGAAGAAATGAGAATAATAGCTTTTCCCCATAAGATGAAGAAGGAGCAGATGAAACTCTCCACCAAGAGAAGAATGTGTTTCGGGGTTTAAAAAGCTAGACATACTAATCAGAAACCATCAGGGCTTCTTCTGCCACCGATGCACATTCTGGGAACTCTCAACAGCCACATGGGGTTTATTTGAAGAAAACCACAAAGACAGGTGAAGCTGATTTCTAACCATAAGAAAGTGAAACATCTGGCCATCTTTCACAATGAACCCCGAGAGTACTGACCTTGTCCTGCAAAGGCCAAGACAAGACATTGGTATTCAGAAAACTAGACAAAGAGGCTCCTAAAAGAGATGATTTGCTATTGAGATTAATGTAATAGTTAAACATTTGAAGAATAAAACTTGTTTTCAAAGACAGGCGAGGGAAGAAAATAATAAGAAATAAATCTTTGCTCTTCACCCAGCCCTAAAATCCATCACTATTCTTATAAGATCCATCCTGCAAAATCCTCGTCTGCTCAAAGGATATCAGCAGCATTTCCAATTAACTTCTTTTTTAAGATTTATTTAATGCTGGCGTGTGTGTGTGTTTGTATGTGTTTGTGTATGCGCATGTGCACGTGTGTGTGCACAGGAGCCTGCAGAGGTGGGAAGAAGGCATGAAAAGCCTGAAGCTGTGGCCTTAAAACTCAATTCTGACCCAATGAAAGAGCAGCAAGTTCTCTTAAATGGTAAGCCATCTCTCCAGTCTCCCAAGCAGCCTATTTTTATCCAAGCTATTATTTCAACAAAATCAATGTATTTCCCCATTCACCATCCTTGAAATATTATAGTCATGTACAAATTTCATCTGATTTCATACCCCACACATATGTCCTCTCATTTGCATTTTCTTACTCATGTGAATGCATTACGAGTCAATGGAGCAGGGGGAAACATCCAATATGTTGAGGCCTCAAGACTGATTTTGAGATGAGAATAGACAGAATCTTTCAATTTAATGTCAGTGGGTTCAGAAGAAAAAGATGGTTCTGTAATAATGAAGCTAGTGAATGTTGATAATTTGATGAAAAAGCGCATTGAGAAAAGAGGTAATTATAGAAGAGAGAGGGAAAAATTAAAGGCAGAAATTGAAGCAGGAAGAGAGGAGGGTAAGAGCTGGGCAAAATAAAGAAAAAGAGAAACAAAGGAGTTTAGAAAAGAAACTATGTTGCTGAGGTGGTGGTGGGGTAGCACAGCAAAAACAGGTAATCATTTTATCAACCATCACCCTTGGATTGAACTATAGCTTACCATCTCCACTTCCTTCCAGAATGGTCCTAGAAGGCAACACTTGGTGAGATTCATTTTGGAAACGCATTGGAGAGTGCAGCCATATCCCCACTTGCCCTCATGACTCTCACTTCCCAGGGACAGAACTCCGTCTAACATCTCTGCTGACCTGTGCCAGAGGCCCAAGAAACTCTCTGTGGGCTGCCTCTTCTGCCAGCTGCAGTCCCCAATCAGTACCGTTTGTGGCCCTTAAGTCTGGAAAGCAGGAAGAAGTTAGCAGGTTCCTCTTTTATTTCACACAAGAGAAACCTTTTATCTTCTAGATCACATTTTGCTACGGTAAGTCCCCACCCCCTCAGCATGCTCATGTGGGCATGTTCAACAGCATTCTGACCTCAGCTAATTCTTCCTCATAAACCCACTGGAACAATCGAGGCAAAGTCTATCTAGAGCCTTCTCAGGAGGTTTAAAGAAACTGTTGAGGTTTCTGTTTGTTTGTTTTGTTTTGTCAAGGAAAAAAAATAACCTGAAAAGTCACAATCCATAGTATTTAGGAAGAAAGCCAGGAAAAACTAAAAGGACATCTAATTTCATCTGGCAATGGAGGAAACAGTCTGCACTAGCTGGCTAGACTTGTGTTCCTCTGGAAGCCAGGGCAGATCATGCTTCTGTGCAGAACACATTGGACTCCATTTGCACAAACCTAAGGCCCGCACATTCATGTCCACTGAAACATCTGGAAAACACTGCCTGTCATGCCCACATTCACTCACAGAAACATCTGCACTCAAAGAAAACCACGTACTTTTTTTTAACAAAAGAAAGTATATTGGTATAAAATCACACAATCTTATTGCAAGAGTCATGGGCCTAAGCAGTTTGCAGTCTCTAGTGCTTCCATTCCGTTTGTGAAGAGCATTCACAGTTGATTTATTTGCCTTGTGCCCCCAGTGAGACTCAGTGGTCTAAACTGCTGGCTGTGATCCAGCAGAGCCAGAGCATGGCCTATAGAAACCACCATTGCATTGAAACCACCACTGAGCTGAAAGAGTAAAAGAGAAGACATTTTTCTCTCCAATAACACCACATTAAAAAGAGATGTCAACAGTCTCAAAGAGAGGCATATATCTTAAAATTGTCTTCAGTTACTTGAAAAGGCAACTCAGCAAACTGGGATGAATTTAGACGTGAAATCTGAAGAACAGTATAACTGGAAAATAGCAGTTAATGATACTAGCTGACACTCCTTAATGCTTCCAGTGAACCCTAGGGCATGACATTCATTCCTTCAGCCAGGTAATCCAATCAAGCACTATACATTGCACTTGGTGTTTTATGAGGAAAACAAAACCAGTGATATTCAAGTTACAAATTGACTTGTAAAATAACACAATTCCTTCTCAGAAGGACAAGTTTTGGAAACTACATGATACCTGTGAAATATTTTTCTTTGTAATTTAACTGTTAGTAATAGCCACTGAATATAGTTTGTTTTTCAAAGAGAGAGCCCCATTTAGACTAAGTTGGCCTCAAGATCACTAGGACTTGAACTTCTAATCCTCTAGCAAGAATTTTGGTGTGATGCCACACCTGTTTTGGGCAGTATTGGGGATTGAACCTAGTGCCTTGGGCACGATAGGCTAGTACTCTTCCAAATGGGCTACATTCCAAGTCCAGCAGCTATGATTATAAGTGAGCATTTCAAGTTGTAGGCACTAATGTTTAGCAGACCCTTCTAGCCATGTCTGAACGCTGTGCAAGAGCAAACGACAGATGTTGTATAACAGTTTGCTATAGTCTCCGTGCTTATGCTGAACCTATGAAATATGATGGTAAAAACAAGAAAAATGGATAGCAGTAAAAATGATGGAGTTATTTTACAAGTTTTCTGATTTTTAGGGAACATTTTAGGGTATGTCTGTGGACCTAAGAATGCCTTTTCTCCACAAGTCATTCGTTTTCTTCTCATCTGGGAGCCAGATAACTAATAAATAGCTACTTAGAGAGTCCACAACAGTTCCTTGGTGGGATTTCTGTGGATTTTACATAGATAAAATGAGCTAGAAAATGAAATTTACAAAGGCATTAATGAAATATTTCAGTCATTACATTCAATTAATGCTAACCAATTTTGCAACAGATTCACCTGCCTTGAGAATTAAAGAGTTAATGGGGCCCATCAAATAAGAATGTGTGCTGCACTGTGTAATGCGTGTGAATGCATAAGTGCTTTGAAAGAAACAGACACTATTCATTTGTTGTAAATAAATGATAATTTAATGTGTCAAGAGACCACAATGCCTGCTTTACCTGAATATGATAAAAGGACAAAACAATTCAGCTTGACACTTTGGTAGCAACTCTAATGCTTGAATATAATTGCTTTTTGTCATGATTTTTGTGCTTAGAAGAAAAGCAAATAAATATTGTAAATTATTTTTTTTGCATCCCTTTCATACAAGCTGATGAAGTTATCCCCAGTCACTTAGGAAATATTCATTTAGGATAATCAAACACATAGAAAACAAGATTGCTCAAACTCACTGGGACAGAGGTACATCCTCCAAGCTTTCTGTTCTTTCTTGATATAGAAGAATTATCATGCCAATGGTTTTGTAGAGGTGACTCCACATCGCTCAGAAGTCAACTCGGATATCCAGAACTCCATGATGACTTCCAACCTTAGCACTTTGATTAATATTTTACAAGTATCTTCTAAAAACTCAGATCATATATAGGCAAGAAATATTTTATTTAATAACATCAGCCTAAATACTGTGAAGAGGCTGAAAATCCTTACTTGAAAACAGGACAGAAATCAGTATGGTTTTCTAAAGTCTCACTGGAATGCCTGAGCATTCATGACATCTGTATGAGTTGTTGAAAAAGGCCGGTGTAGGGGCTGGAGATATGGCTTAGAGGTTAAGAGCACTGGCTGCTCTTCCAGAGGTCC